>JARWKJ010000024.1:29238105-29545605 GCA_029959095.1 Rhinichthys osculus
CTAATGTTTTACAGTCATTGACCGGTTCCTCTCCATTATACTCTATTTTGCTCTTCAGTGTTTTCACAAATAGCAAATTTCTCTGTACCTCTCTCACACACACATGCGTGTGCGCACACTTTGAACATAGTGGTGGTTATTACTGTATCTATAAATCACTTATGTAGTAAAAAGAATTCATTACATTTGGTTATCCATATCGGAAATTGCAAACAAGTTATAGAAACTGTATATACAATCAATATCTATAGAAATCTATAGGTGTACCAAATGATCAATTGATTAACCATTAAGATCAGTTGGATTAAATAATAGAAAAATGTATTAAACTGAATAAAAAGAGATGCAAATCAAAAGTTTGATAATAAGAGCTTTATGAAAGGCAGTTACTGTGAATGAAACAGTTATGTAGATGAAACACTTATTTTGTGTTGTGAAAAGGATACTTTGTGATTTTGTGAATTGTACTAACACAATTGAAAACATGATGAAATGTTTGAAAAAAGTGCACTTTTGATGATCTGTTGTGATATTAGCACTAAGAGTTTTGAAAATGTACACCTTACTTGTGAAAATAGTACCAAAGCGAATAAAAAAAACTGTAAAGAATTACATTAATACATAGGCATGACTTATTGATTTGAATTTAAATTGTTTATTTCTAATATGATCTACAATCAGAATTCTCTCTCATCTAGATTTTTGTATCTCTAACTGGTTTTTCCATGATGTTTTTGATTTCTTGTTTAGACTAGTCATCGATCAAAAGTTTTACACTACCGTTCAAAAATTTTTTTGAAAGAGGCTGCTTAATCTCTGCATTTATTTGATCAAAAATATTGTAAAAAATTGTGTAATTTTATTACAAGTTAAAATAACCATTTTCTATTTTAATTTATTATGAAATGTAATTTATTCCAGTGATCAAAGCTGAATTTTCAGCATCATTACTCCAGTCTTCAGTGTCACATGATCCTTCAGAAATCACTCTAATATGATGATTTGAGCAATTTAAGGCGTCCTTGCTGAATAAAAGTATTAGTTTCTTTAAAAAGAAAACTATTACTGATCCCTAACTTTTGAATGGTAGTGTTTGTTCACCATAAAGATAACATGGGAGTGCTTCAAGGCATTTTGATAACCATTTTGACATGCAATTAGAGGTCTGCTACCCGACCCGAGCCCGACGGGTCCCGAAAAATGTGCGGGTTTCGGGTCGGGTTCGGGTTAATGTTAATGAACAGCCTCTGGTTCGGGAAAACTAAGAACTAACTAAATAGGCTATATATAGTTTGCGTGCCGTGTGCTTTGCCTGCTTGCTGTGTTGTGGTGACCGGCACGCGAGAGAGAGAAAGTATACGTAACGTTACGTGCGCAGATGTGCAATATGTGCATACACAGTCAGACACACAGGCTCTCTCTCTCAAATATAATGATATATATATATATTAGGGCTGTCAATCGATTAAAATGTTTAATCTAATTAATAACATACTCTGTAATTAATTAATCTAAATTGATCGCATACACAATCTTACAATGTTTACATGGTACAATTTCTGGTAAGCTACGTTTTTATTATTATTGCTTTAAACAAATTTCACGATTTCAATATAATTTAATTCTTGTGATTTGATGCAATATTGACTCATTTGGAAAATAGGTACACAAGATAGGCATTCATTTTTCTCAAGAAAAAAAAAAATCTCACCCAATGCTGTAAAAATACAGAGAGCCATATCAGCTGGTAGGTATTTAAGGTTAAAAATACAAATAACAACTTTGATATAAGTAAAAATATAATACTGTAATATAGTAGTAGGCTACATAAATAGCTCTTTTTTTATAGCCAACTATAACGTGCTATATGGTCATGAAATGGCTTTCCTGAGGTAACTTAGGCTAAATGTTATGTGACATAATTGTTCTCCAGCTGTTTTATTGACCTCTTTTCGCGGTTGAAAAACACTGATTGATCGAGGAATATACATTTCGGTAAGTTTTAGGCTGCCCTACTGTATCTTTCAACATTGTTCATTCGTGTTTATTTACTATTAGCTAGAGATGATCGGTTCACGTGCCGCTATGGGATCTGTCATGACTCATGTCACATTTACAAGCGCCAAAACGGTATTTATTGTTTGATTTTCGTAATAAAATTGACAGAATCTGAGAGCTGAGATTTTTTAAATATCATAAGTAACGTGCTCTGTCTTGTCTGTTTCCGTTTGGTGCGCGATTTCTCTGTGTGTGAGAAAATGGTTGTAATTTGTGTGACGTGAGAGCGCGCGTGAAAAGTTACAACACACACACACACACACACAAGCGCGCTTTCTCTCAGACACACTCACCGACTCACCACACACTCCTGGATGCTTTGCATTGATGTGGTACTTTAGAGTTGACGAACTCCGTTTGTTATAAGTAAATGTTCCAAACAAGGAACCAAGCAGCGCGTTCTTGTCTCCCTCCTTCTTTTAACACGAATGGTGGCTACAGCTAGAAGAACGACTCCGCAAAGGTCAAAACGGATCAATGGATTAATCTGCGTTATTTTTTTTTACGCGTTATTTCATCTCAGATTAATTAATCGAAATTAACGCGTTATTTTGACAGCCCTATATATATATATATATATAATTTTTTTAATGATTTGTTTTATTTTATCATATCATTTATATCATAACTGTTTTGCGCATGTGCTACCGCTCTCGCGCACTATTTCAGTCACAATACAGAATACAGACAGACGCCGACGACAACAAGCAAACCATGAGTCTGATAAAGCAAAAAATTACTTGGTAAGTTTTTTCTCTTACTGCTGTGCTGCCTGCTGATAGGGCCGCTGCGCCTACATGTATTTGTTTAATATGTCAAGCAATCATTAAATACAACATAGCATAGCCTATTGCAAAAATGGTATTTGCTGTGAGAAACAGAATGGACCTCGGGTTCGGGTCGGGTTCGGGCTTAATATGTAAATGTTATTGTCGGGTCGGGTTAAATGATCGCGGGTTCGGGCTTCAGTTTAAAGCCCGTGCAGACCTCTACATGCAATACGGCACCAAAAACCTGAATTATGTTAGAATTAACATGACGAGAGAGAGACATGAAAGCGGCACGTTTAATAATTGACTAGAATGTTGCAATTAACCAATTACAATCATGTATTCCAGAGAGAAGAGTAATAAGCCTATTTATTTTGCTATCCTAACCAGTATGATTGTAAAATGTGAGTCGAACTTAAACCCTTCAGATATGTAAATATCAACACTGAATGTCATGTTAATCGACAGCCGGCTATAAATGCATGAAAAGGGAGTGATTTTAGCCTTTTTTAAGAATATGACCCTTGTCAAAAGCACTGTTGTTAATTATTGTCCATACTCAGCATTCATTCATTCACCATACTCATTCAGATTGCAACCAGCCGTGAAACACAGCATCGGCCTTATTAACACTCGTGTTTCATCCAGAGTGAGAACATACAGCTTTCCCGAGGTCTGACGGGAACGGCCTCACGGACACATCGGCAGGACTTCCCTTCAGTCTCATTAAGAGCCTGCGTGAAGGAAATGCACAATTCACTGCTTCCATTTTGAGCCGCATTTACACTACTGCGATTTTAGCCATGTCAGCTGTGATGGGAACACGGGGCTCATTAAACACTACTGAAGTTAGTCGACACATCAGCTGCTTTCATCGGCACAACTTTCCTGACCTTTGACAGCACGTAGGCCGTGGATACGCTATTAATTTCGTGACGAATTTAGAATGACTTACACTGCAAGTTGCACTGCTGCAATTCTACATGCAAAATGATTAAATGAGCTTCAATGACAACCACAGGCGAGACAGCAATGCAGCTCACTGAAGCAAATGCTAACTAGGGCCTTCACTTTTGTGATTTCTGAGACCTAAGTGTTCATTGAATTGATTGTAAAATCGATTTTCCATCTAAAGACGTTTCCATTTTCATCACCAAATACAGGCAAATCCACTGACACCTAACAGGCATTAGGACGAACGTAAAGAGGGCGCTTGAAGCACAAGTCAGCAATATTCCTGATGATTTATTGGCGTGAAGTTTCGTGCACAATGACAAACAGGAGCACAACATTCAGGGATTGAGATTAACAAATGCGGGTAAAAATGAACTTTGGCGGGAAACGCTGTCAAATCACGAGCCAGTTTGTCGTTTCTATGTTTACTCACTTTGCTGGGGAAGTTCGTGTAAGCCAAATCTGCGCGGATCTAGCGCAAATACGCAACTCGTGATCCTCATGATATATTAAATACAGCGTATCACACAGAATCTGCTCATTTCTGGCTTACTTGAACACACGTCACTACACAACAAATAACGGCGCGCTTGTTCACTTGCATTGAAGTAATAGCGAATATTAAAAAGCATTTGGTTAACAGAAAAGACATTGTTATTTTCCAGTATCCTACATGTTCTGTGTCCTGTATTGATCTGTCCACCTAAAACACATTTTTGGTAAAAAAAAAAAAAAAAAGGCTGTTAAAATCGATTCCTTATTTTCGTTTTCGATACTTGTGTTGGTTGGTCCGATCGATTGTGCAATCGATTTTCGAACGTAAAGTGACAGCCCTAATGCTAACACTCGAATATACACTAGATCCAATCCTACATCTATCATGATCAGTGTGGATAAGCTCAGAATGGCATAATACTTATTTTTGGGGGGATAAAATATAGCATGCAGTGCATATTTTGTGAACAGTATGTATGCAATACTGTGGTGATTACATGCAATATTGTATCCTATAATTTGAATAGATATTCAATTTCCAGTGTGACAAATGAATACATATTATTAACCGTGATTATACTCAAAATTGGACTGAAAATGCTATTGCCACTTGCCAAATTAAATATGCAATATTATGAGGTTGTACAGCTGTACCGTTTGAAACTTTCATCATTGCATACATCTTTTTTTAAAGTGCACTCGCAGTCCATTCTGAACATGCACACATCAACAGGACCAGACATGTAGGGTACAGATCAACCTCATGGCAGTGAAATTCAAATGCGAGGCCTGAGGAATAACCAGAAAACATTTAAAACAGAGCCAGAGAGCTCCTCGTTATATGTGTCGGTTTCAATTTGCAGCCACATTCAGTCACTGTGAGTCCAGCCATCATTCTGACCAGCAGAACAAACATCGGGAAACAAAAGCTATGTTCGGAAAGGAATGCCATCATTCTATTTACACTATTTTGCAGTATGCATACAGTGCAAATATTTAAATATTCATATGCAAATAATCTTTAAGCATAATAAACCCCAATGACTACTTGTACAGACAAAATGTACAGAATGCATGCAACCAAATCACTCTGCGTGGAATACTATAGCCCACAATGCATTGTGTTCAAATTGACCCTCCGTTTCCAAATGTGACAGATTAACTGGAAGCAAAAAAAATCACACCAATCATGCCTCGTTATTTGTGCACACTGTCTGCGTCGGATGCAAGCAACACGGTGAGATGCATAAAAACTAAACTGTGAAAACTTCTGTGAATTTTAAATTGCTATTTCTGGTCTCTGGTCTACTCATTTAAATCATAATATTGTTTGTCATATGTCGACATAGGATGTAGCAATGCAAAGTCTATAATAATTACATAAATCTAAATGATAATTAAGGCTGCACGATTTGGGCCAAAATGATAATCACGATTATTTTGATCAATATTGAGATCCCGATTAATTATCACGATTATTTGTTGATTTTAACCAAAACAAATGTTATTGTCAACATAGGCTAATTATAACTGCTTTCACATCTATATTGTGCTAAATTCCTGCTAATGTACAACTATGTGCAACAAAATAAAACAGGTCCTCTTATTCACCAAAATGCAGTGCATCTCCTTAAAGAAAAAAGAAAAATAAAGAAAACAATAAAGAAAATGTAGCAAAACTTCAACAGGGCACTATTTTACATTTTACATTGTGTAAATATATTTTAGGAAGCAAAATATAAACTTGCATTGCAATAAAACTCAAAATATACAATCAATAAAAAACAAATATTCCATAACAGAATGTAACCAAATGAGAACATGTCAAGGCAGAACTGCACTATGGAAGTTCGATTAATGGATCAAATTCAGAGTCATTATTATTTGACATGTAAAATGTTGTGGTACAGTGTCAGTGATTAGTTGTGAAGTCTTACTGCATAAATTGAATCTATTTAATCCTCCATATGAAAGTTTATGTGCTTGAATTATTTCTATGTATTAAACAATAGTTCAAAACAAGACGTCCATTAATCGAACTTTCATGCCTCTTATATAGTAATTAAATATAACTATGTAGTATATACCAATTTACTCATGCAATTTACTAATGCTCACTCGGTCTCTCTCGCGCGCACGAAACTTAACATAATAATCAATATTAGATCCTACAACCCTACATAGGACTATAGCGGTTTGGAAGATGGAGACATTAATAAGTACAATATATATATTTTGCTGTTGCATCGAGCTCACAGCTGATTGGTCCGTGTTGATTAGCATTGCCGCTTTGACTATTACATCACTGGTTGCATTCAGTGTTGAGATGATGACTAGATGCTCCAATATACTAAATATTGAGGTAATGTGAAAATGTGGCATAATAAAGCTTAGAACGTTTAATATTGCATATGGTTTCACATTCTACTTTAAAGTCCCCCTGTAGTCAATAATTGTATCCCTTAAAATTCATCTTTGATCACCCAAATGAAATATTCAAACGTTTTTTCCGTGAAAAAAATCTTCATGCCTTAACCCTCTGGGGTCGGCAATACTCCCTCATTTTTGGTCATACAGACTTAATAAATATGAAAAAATAAACTGTTAAATGTCTACTTTTTTATGTGTCCATTTACAATCGAAATAAAACATTGTCCGTGAACTTTTTTTTCTGGAGCACGTCTCTAAACTTAAACAAAACAGAACAAAGTGTTTGGGACATGGCTTTTAATGGTGTTTGTAATCAGGCTATCATAGTATTTCAAAATTTTAATTTAGATTTATCGGCCAATATATCGGTTATCGGCTTTCAAATGTATAGAATTATCGGTTATCGGTATATGTGCATCCCTAACTAAAAGCTTGATTTTCACCAAAAATTAAATAATATTCCGTATGCATTCAGTATCTGGTATTGCATTCTCAGCACAGCCCAAGTCATTTCAATCCTGTGTGGAGTATTTCACATCCTACATAAACTGCATCCAAGGAACGTCTACAGCTCTATACATTTCACTCGCTATATTTTCCCCTTCATTCTGTTTCTTTCTCTCTCCTCGCCGGGAAGGTGGTCGTGTGGGTCACTAGGATGTGATGTCTGACCTTCAACTCTGAGAGAAGAGCATCTCAGGCCTTCAGTTATCCGTGAAGAGCATTACAGCTGGAAGCTCACACTCACACACTCCTCTTACACTCACACACTCCTCCCCTGGGAAGGAAAAAGCCAGCGTTTGCTGCCACGTCGCACACAACCCCCTCCATTCACATACGGTCCACCTTTCCCTGCATCTCCGACTCAATTAGCTCTGTTTTCTCCCAGCGGCGCACAAAAGAGAACCGGCTACACAGTTCAGGCGTGAGCTAGAGACATCCAGCTTGCTTTCTGATTCTGAGGTATTATTGTTTTCGGCAAAGACATCTAACCACAGATGTGGTTGTAAAGGTCTGCAGAACTGTGCTTTCCCAGATATTCACTTAAAAATGGACACTTCTTGAAGTTCACTTATTGTTACGTTTCCTAAGCGTGGTGCAGGCAGAAGGAAAGACGAAGAAGATCAATTCAAACAGACTTTATTAATACAAGGAAAAACCGAAACCAAATTCAGAATTAACCTTAAAGGACAATTCCAGCGCAAAATGAACCTATGGTCTAATAACACATTGGTACCGAGTCGACCGTTCATTTCGATTTGTTTCGATTTGTTTTCATGATAATCGAATGTAAAGAGTTTTATCTCTAAAAACTGTTTAGCTTATAACGTTAGTATATAGGGCATAGAATAAGTCAAAAGAAATCGCTAGCCATCTTGGAAAACAGTCTCGATCAGTTGAACCACGAACGCCGTGCTAAGTTAGCTGAACTGTGAAAGAAATACAAGGAAAAGCACTTTTCCATTAAACTGTAGGCATATTTATTGTATACATTAGGATTAATCAATACAGCAAAGGGAGTACAGGAATTAAGAGAGAGCCCCTGTATGCAAAAATAACCAAATGTCAGCCTGCAGTAGATTTGTCAAAACCTGCTCTCCTCATCTCCATCACTCTTTCTTTTTTTCTCAGTCTCCTCATCTTACTTGCTTATTAAAGCTAAAGTTATTCATTCAAGAGCTGATTTTCTTTTTGCCTTTTGTTGTTTAATTCTCAGTAATGGCGCAATCCTCAGCATGTTTATTAGACTGGTTCCCCTTTAAGAACAAGTGCAGATCTAATAGTCAATGATGCACCATATTTTCTCCCAAATATTTCCATAACTACGTCCATTTTAGACATAAACTGTTTAAGTGAATCTCCAAGGCGGTCATTTTGACATATTATTGTGTATATATTTGATCGTTTAGACGCGCACATGAAGCCCAATGTGTAATTTGCTTGTCTCGTATGTTTCGGAGCGCGCGCCGCATTTGGAACAGCATCTCTTGCGCAGATTTTTTGTGCTTTTAATAGCTCTTTTTATTATTAAACGTGTCCCGCAATTTAGCAACAGTAGAGACTGCATTTTACAACAATCACCGATCGTGCTGATTCTGTCTTAAAGTTTTAGTTTTAAGGTGAAATGGCAGCGTACTGCTGCGATGGGAAGGAAGTTGCGCTAGACAGAATGCGGCTATAGTTTTTAATGGTTTTACCTCAAATATTCTATAATCTTTGGAAGCCGAAATCTAAAATAAAATCAGAGTAATATCACAGATCTAAAGTGTGCTACGTTTGAATGTTTAGTTCTGTCCTCTGCTCTGTGGTCACTCATTAAGCTGGGCTGTCGTGCTGTGCGCACTGTGGCACCGCGTGAGAGATCTCTCTCTATCTGGACTGCGAATAGCAAAAATGCATCACAGACTAATGGTTTAATATATATCCAGAAATGGCTGGTGACTCAGCGAGATAGTAAAAAAACAACCAATAACGTCTGATGATCACCCCGCGTGTATTTCTCCAGTACCGACAGCAGAGCCAATAACGTCCGAGCTTATCGATACAGCGGTCTTTCAAAATTCAGCCCCGGGCTCGTTTAATACCGGGTTTCGGTACCCATCCCTACCAGTGTAGGCCCTACTGTGTTTTCCATGACACTGGGAATGTCCTCTTTCTCGTATCAGCCTCGTAGTTCTTTGACATTTTAACACGTTAAAATAACCTGAAGTAACACTAATGGTGTGTTCACACCGAACGCGAATTTAATTATTTGCGCGAGTAGATTACATACAAAGTCAATGCAAAGACGCGAATAGACGCATCATTTGCGCCGGGCGTTGCGAATGACGCGAATTGGGCGACGCGTTTGCCGCGAATGTCTTCCGCGCAAGTTGAAAAATTTGAACTCGAGCGAATGTTCAAGCGTCTAACTAGACGCGATAGACGCGTATTTGACGCTCTATTCGCGTTCGGTGTGAACACACGCCACTGTGTATGACGTTTGCTGTTTGTTTTGCTGATGGCCAGTCACTGGCCCGCGCGGGCCAGTGACTGGCCAATCAACTTGCCCGACATACTCTTTTACTGGCCCCGGGCCATCGGGCCATTGCTTATGTCGAGCCCTGCCTTTTTCCCTTGTAGTTAGTCACCCATATATTTTAATAAACAGATATAATTCATGCATTTCCATGTAATTAGATTTCACAAACGTAATTCCGATCGACCAGCTCACTTAGCACGGCGTTCGTGGTTCGACTGGTCGAGACTGTTTTCCAAGATGGCTTCTGCCTGTATACGCGAAGTGGACTGTCTTTATAAAGTACCTTCTTATTAAACGGTCTGTACACTTACAAAGTTCTCAATGCTTCGGTTTGCATGTAGGGACCCTCATTATGTTACTGTGTTCGTGTGGGGCTATTTTGAGCCTTGTTAGTGGTATTAACTAGCGATTTCTTTTTACTTACTCTATGCCCCTATATACTAGCGTTATAAGCTAAACAGTTTTTAGAGATAAAACTCTTTAAATTCGATTATCATGAAAACAAATTCCAGAGAACGGTCGACTACCAATGTGTTATTAGACCAAAGGTTCATTTTGCGCCGGACTTGATCTTTAACGAGAACCGACAACAGGAGACCGAAACACAGGCAGATATAACTCAGCTAACTCCGGTAGGGTGAAAAAACAAAGGCAAAACACAATGAACTGTTACACTTATAATGTTCTATCACCAAAAACATTCATATTGCAGATTTCCGTGACACATCAAACTCTTACTTCCAAAGATAATGTCCTGTTTTCATTGAAATTACCCTTTTAAAGACACAAATATAAATTGCATTTGGAAGAGAAAAGAACATAGTATTCATTGCTGAATATTAAAGAAGCACTGACGTCTCTCATGAACTTGCGCCATATCATATAACATACGTCAGTCAAATGAAATCGGAAGACTCATTTCCTGAGAAGCACGTCACAATTAACAGCATCCTGTGAGAAACCGGAGAATAAAGCGCAGGTGTAAAGCATCGGCACGGCACCACAGGAGTTCACTGACTTGATTTCAGCTCATTTGCATTTCCCTGTCTGATTCCCCCGCTTTCCTATACATCTTTGTGCCGTGCACTGCATTTTACAGCTGCAACTATCAACAATATCATATATTAATTTAATAAAAAAATGCAATAAAAACAGTAATATTGTGAAATATTATTACAATTTAAAATAACTGTTTTCTATGTGAATATATCATAAAATGTAATTTATTCCTGTGATCAAAGCTGAATTTTCAGCATCATTACTCCAGTCTTCAGTGTCACATGATCCTTCAGAAATCACTCTAATATGATGATTTGATGCTCAAGAAACATTTATGATTATTTTCAGTTGAAAACAGTCGTGATGCTTCATGTTTTTTGGAAGCCTATATATATTAGGATTCTTTGATAAATCATTTGTAACATTACAAATGTCTCTACTGTCACTTTTGAAGAGTTTATTTTCATTAGCACTTCATTTTTGTTTAGCAGTTGCAGCCCGATTGCATTTTTCACAGTAAAGTCGTTTCTAAGAAAGGGAATGCTTAAAAGCATCATGAAACACGAGGAAAGCAGGTCACGTCCACTTGAAATAAAGTGTAAACCAGCCACTTTTCCTGTCCTCCACGCAGACAGAGGTCTCTGACACTGATGGCTCCAGATGGTTGGTGTATAATAATAAACACTTTATCGCCTCTATTTCTCCCTCGGCAAGAGTAAGAGATGTAAAGGCTCTCTGGCCTGTTACTGAGAGACATGTTTCAGTCCCAATTCACACTTCTGTCATTTCACTATGTTAAAGATCATCTAGAGTTTTCTTGCTCTTTTGAAATAAGAGTCTGGTGCACTATGTAGACATACGTAAGACAATATTGTGATGAATGACTATAATGGTCAGAAAGAGGGTGCAAAAAGCATCTTTCTCCTTTGACGTCACGGCTCAGGACAGTCATGAGTGAAGGACTTGGGATTGTGATGTAAATGCTAGAGGACAGTTTTCCCCAAGTATGATAGACCTACTTGACAACTGGTCTGCGTTTACCTTTGAGCCGCATTCATTTGAGAAGGCAACATGAGGCAGGAGATTGGCCAAGCTGAAATGAGCCTGGATTCAAACTAATCTATTTCTGCCAACTTCAGTCCAGCTGAAGACGACGGGGAAGGGAATTGAGTCCTGTGTGTTGCTGACTGTGGTAGGAACATCTTTTTCCCAGGTGCAGAAGCGTAGCGTTCTCTCTGGTGTGAGATCTCAGCCGTGTCCTGCAATCGCGCTCACGTGCTTCATGACACCATCTGTGAATCAACTTTGCATAGCACCAACAGTATGTGTGAAAGATCCGGGCGTTTAAAGAAAGTGTCCCTATTATGCTATTTTAAAGGTTTGTAATTTTGTTTGAGTCTCCTACAACATGCATTCAAGGTAAAAAAAAAAAAAAAATTGTAAAAAACCCTTTGATTTTTATAATACACACTGTAGCATCACCTATTTTCTGAAATGTCTGAAAAGTCTCGCTAGGCCCCTCCTTCATGAGAGCCTCCTCTGCTTTGATTGGTCGGTTGGCCCAGTCTGGGGAGTGTTTCCCGTACAGCGCTGTGACTCGCTGCTTAACTACTGTAGTCCGATGCAGCGTTGAAGAAATCAACTAGCTAGTCACGACTGTTTCCCGAAACCATGTTGTCGCAAATTGGTCGTTCAACCACGTTGGTTAATGACGTCATGCAGGTGGTGGAGTAATAACTACTTTTAATGAATCTGTTTGAGATCAAATTAATGCTAGATGTTTTGCTCTAAGTTATGAACATGGCATCTGAGGACTATTTCTTATTTTTCTCAGTTATTTTAGATTATTTCCAGATTCAATCATAGGCTCGTTCTTACGCACTAGAGCTCGTTCGCACATGCGCACTCTTTAAAAACGACGCTTTAAATCTTTTGACAAACTAAAAGACGTAATTGACATTTGTATGTATTCTAAATAAAAGATAAAGATTGTGCTGAATGTCAGCTTGCTAATTTGGCTCAAGATAAGGATTTATTGAGTCCACATGTCATGCAAACAACTCTGCTTCTCACCACAGATCGAGAGCTGTTGTTCCAAACACACTGATGGCCCAGTCTGTTGTGATTGGTCTACTCTGCTCTGATTGGTCAGATGGCCCAGTCTGTTGTGATTGGTCTACTCTGCTCTGATTGGTCAGATGGCCCAGTCTGTTGTGATTGGTCTACTCTGCTCTGATTGGTCAGATAACCCAGTCTGTTGTGATTGGTCTACTCTGCTCTGATTGGTCAGATGGCCCAGTCTGTTGTGATTGGTCTACTCTGCTCTGATTGGTCAGATGGCCCAGTCTGTTGTGATTGATCGAGCGCTTACAGCGTGTGTTTGAAACCAAACACTCATTAGCATATCTGAATTTCAGCTCTGGGTCTTCCTCAGCACTTGATACACAGTGAGTAGAAACAGTAAAAATGGCGTTGGTTTTACCGTATCAATTCCAGCCTGAGTCTCATCCTTTGGAAGTGCAACAAAGTAGATTTGCAGCACTAAAAACAGCATCTCGTCATCTTGACAACACGAACCAAACTCTTCCAGTCTCAGCTACAACTACAGTGTTTGAGGGCGGGGCTAAGCAGACGCTGTTCAGCCAATGAAGACCATAGGCTGGCATTATGCAAATGCGTTACAAACCTACATAGGAATGACTGGAATTGCTGACGACTCGTTTCTGCAGCTTAGAATCAGCTCTTTCTTTTAGGAGACAATAACTTTGACGTGCACTTTGATCTTTAAAACTTTGCAGACCTTTTACATACACAAACAGCTATATTACACACTTCATGTAAGATAATATTCGAAAAAGCATAATAGGGGCACTTTCACAGAGTCTGCAAAAGTTTGAGACCTCTGCATCTGACTTTTTTTCCCGAAGCAGCTGAAACACTTTTGTGCTCATACATGATTTATATGAAACCCATTTGGCTCCAAACTGCCTGTCCTAGAACTCATCTGGAGAATCTTGGAAATAAAATAACCACAATTATGAGAAATGACCCATGGGCTGCATTTCAGAAACTAGTGAGATGCCTACCGAGACAGCATTTCTACAGAAAATACTGCTTTCTATTTTTTTGAGAAGCTAACAAACTAACAAAGAATATTCCAAACACGTCAACTAGCATAATTACATAAAAGCGTTCTGGAATATTCAAAAATTAATAATGTTTCTGAAGGTATTAGGTAACTGGGTTGCCTGAAGAAGTTGCAGTCTATTCGTTAATAATACACAAAATATAATATATAAATATAAATATGGAATACTTCATATGAGTAGGTCACAACAACTTGGAATATTCAACCCTTATTAACTATTCAATTCACATTTGTGACCGATCACGGAAACTAGGGACACAAGTCGGTTCTTCGGCATTTTGAGTTATTCATAGATTCTGAAAGTGTAGTCTCCAAGCTTTCCAACGATGTGTAACACGTGGAAATCTGATAATATTTGGAGAAGTTGTGGCCATTTGAAGGTAGTAACTCAAAAAAACTAAAATGGGAGAAAACGGCCTCAAAAGATTGTGCATTCTCACCTCTCTCTCCTGCTGGGAGTGACAATAGGGCTCATTTACATCTCATTTAGATAAGCCATACCCCCTGTAAAGCTCCCCCTGTGCTTTACAGCTTTTTTTTCTTTCCTGAGCTAGCTAATAACAATAGGTAGGTATGGGAAGGTCTAAACAGACTAAACATGAGATAACATGTACGTGTTCTTAGAATTAAAACAAAACGACAAACTTTAATGTTTAATGCAAACTCACCCCCAGAACCGGCGAATGCACTTCTGCCGCTCTAGGCGAAAAACAATTGTGCTGCCCCTCTATTTGCAACGTTTACCAGCAACAACACACAAACACCAATATGCCATATACATATAACGCAAAACCAGCAACAACACACAAAGACCAATAAGCCATAGGCCTACATATAACGCAAATAGTGCGCAACGCACGTGTGCCCAAAATGTCAACACTATTAAAGTTTATGCAGGAGGTAAATGCCTGCTGGCATTTTTCTTTAAGCAGTCATGACAGGAATTTTCCAAATAATCATATTTCCTCCTCAGATTACTGTTGCAAATCTCTTTACACCACTTTCTTATGTGCGTATACACACACAAATGAAATGTCCGCAAGCACATTATATCATCAGCAGGTTCAGCATCTTACATAACGACTAAGGAGCAAATAAAGCTTAACTTACGTTTCAGAAACGCGCACGGCAGGCATTCATCGCAGCAAAGGTCTTAACTGCATCCTCTATTTCGATTCTCTGTGCCAGTTCATGTTCTATGGAGATTGTTGCCAGTCCATTAAGTCTGTTCCCTGTTCACAAAACGTTCCCCATTCAAAGCAATCGGGACGTCACATATGAAACAGTTAGCCACCGCTGTCAGCGAGCCGAGCCGCCGTATTCAAGCACCGAGGGCGCGCGCGCCGCGCCCATACCTCCGGTTCAGTTTCCCGAGCCCACAAAGTGCGGCGAAAACATTTTCGGTGTAACGGCCACGGTTCAGCTCGTCTGCGACAATCTTTGCGGCATCGATCTTCATTGAATTTTGATATCAGATAGAGCCGGCCAGAGCGCTGCATAATAAGTAGCCACGCTGTTGGGGGGCGGGGGCAAAAGCGCCGGCGGCTATTCAGTATGGAAATACACACAGACAATGACACGCCCCTACTGCATGCTAGAATCTCCGAAAAACAAGCCGATTTCAACCTCAAAATGTACGCTTTTAAATATACCAATACTGTTATCTCAAACATGGAGAGGCTTCTTCATGATCTCAACTAACAGATTCTGCAAAAAAGCGGAAATCACCAATTTTGGAAAAAAACGCTTCTTTCTCATTTTGCTCGCAAGTTGTGCTGCCGACTTGTGTCCCTGGTTTCCGTGACGGGTCACATATTTCAAGCAATTCAAAACCATCATGGTGAACAGTGCACATCTGAAGTGTCTCAGCTGAAGGAAATAATACATTATTTATCGGCTTTATTACATCGGGCCGATAACGATAGCATTAAAAATGAACATATATCGACCAATATGTTGGCCGATATATCGTGCACTACTAAAAAAAATCCTATAGACTTATATTGAAGAAGAGACCCATGTTTAGAAACATTGAGACTTGAGACTCTTTTCACGTATACCATTAAGAAACCACTTACCAACCATCCAGAGCAAGTCTCTAAAACACTTGGAAACATTTAGCAACGATGTTTTGTCAACCACTCACAACACCTAAGCTCTGTGTTGTTGGGTTTTGCACGGGGAATCACAGCAAAACATATGAAAATCTAGCATATCCAGTGCATTTTTGATATCTGTGTGAGATTTAGTCAGTGGCTTTGGAGCCGTTTTGAATCCAAACACTTAAAGCGAACATTTGACCATAAAATGTTGCCCGTGATTTAATAACAGATGGTCAGTATGCATGCTGCCATTTGAAGACTAAACCTCTAAGTGCCTCCTGCCTCGCAGATCTGCATTTTGATCATGTGGTTGCATTTCACTGAATCATTTAAGACAATCCTGTGGGCCAATTAGTGGTGGATTGAATCAAGGCGAGAGCAGCTTTGAGATCAGGGTGCTTTAAGCGAGATGCAATAGCTGAGGTTGTTTATTCTGCAGCCGTCATATGCACCCGAGTATTTGTTGTTTACAGCGTCTTGCACTGAGGTGGGAAGGCAGGATAGTTTTCTGTGTGCTTTGACCACAAGGGTTCAATTTTCTCCACTATGTTCAATATGTGATTACTTGAAAACACAGGCTTTGCAATAAGAAACTGTGAACCCACGAGTAGCTACAGCTCTCAATGAGTGATAGGCAGGATCTTGTATGTTTGAGGCCTTTTTTCTCACCCCTGTTGGGCTCAGTGAGTGTTTGTACTACAGAAAGTGATGAAAACAATTATCTTCAGCTTTGTATGTGTGTGAAATAAGGGCTTTTCTGTAGCCGTATGATTTTAGATGGACTGTTCAGCACTACAGTAATGTGCCCGCAGCATCTCATCCCCTGCACAGATTGTGTGGGTAGGACAAGCTATATAATTTCTTCATCTGAGTAAGTGCAGTTGCCAACACTCGGTGTTACCTCATAACAAAATCACATCCAAATGCCTGAGCAGGCGTACTGGCATGGATCCTCATCTTGTCTGTATGTGTGCTTACAGGAACCTGGCTTCATTCATTCTGCATGGCTTCTGAAGCTAATGATTTGGTTCAATGCCAGTTTCCAGGTTCAGTGATTACCCTCATCCCGGCTAACGGATTTAGGCATCAGAGCTAACAGGTTTATGTACTAGAAAATTAGTTTGAAAACATTCTACTTTGGTTGTCACAGATGTCAACGATACTTGTCATCCAACCCGTGTTGGTTTTGTTTACTAAAACTATTACAAATCTTTTTGTTAACTGACATAAAACAAAATAGAAATTTTAAATGAAACATTTAGAAATGTTGCCATGGCAAATAACTGAAATCAAATAATTTTATGTTAAAGTATGACAATTAGTAAAACTAAAACTGAAATTAAAATAAATTAAAGCTAAATAAAAACAAAACAAATTTTTTTTTATTAAAGATGACAAAATCACACATAAAAATGACTAAAACTTAAAATAAAATTAAAACTGAAAATATAAAAAAGCTAATTCATAATACTAATTAATAAATACAATAGTAGTATATAAATAACATTAAACAATATTGCATTCAACAACCGCAAAGTCGTTAATAAGGTTAAATATTCAACATGCACCAATGCTGCATTTTTCCACATATACTAATCATTTAACAAACATGTATTCTTTACTTCAAAGAGCTCATTGTTTCGGCCTTAAATTAATACAGTGTGATTTGTATATGTACATTTCTGAAATACATAACTTGGACACAGTCACATCTGATAACTCTAAATTGTAAGACATGCATTTTCTGTAAAGCTGCTTTGAAACGATATGTATTGTGAAAAGAAAAGCGCTATACAAATAAATGTGACCCGTCACGGAAACCAGGGACACAAGTCGGCAGCACAACTTGCGAGCAAAATGAGAAAGAAGCGTTTTTTTCCAAAATTGGTGATTTCCGCTTTTTTGCAGAATCTGTTAGTTGAGATCATGAAGAAGCCTCTCCATGTTTGAGATAACAGTATTGGTATATTTAAAAGCGTACATTTTGAGGTTGAAATCGGCTTGTTTTTCGGAGATTCTAGCATGCAGTAGGGGCGTGTCATTGTCTGTGTGTATTTCCATACTGAATAGCCGCCGGCGCTTTTGCCCCCGCCCCCCAACAGCGTGGCTACTTATTATGCAGCGCTCTGGCCGGCTCTATCTGATATCAAAATTCAATGAAGATCGATGCCGCAAAGATTGTCGCAGACGAGCTGAACCGTGGCCGTTACACCGAAAATGTTTTCGCCGCACTTTGTGGGCTCGGGAAACTGAACCGGAGGTATGGGCGCGGCGCGCGCGCCCTCGGTGCTTGAATACGGCGGTTTGGCTCGCTGACAGCGGTGGCTAACTGTTTCATATGTGACGTCCCGATTGCTTTGAATGGGGAACGTTTTGTGAACAGGGAACAGACTTAATGGACTGGCAACAATCTCCATAGAACATGAACTGGCACAGAGAATCGAAATAGAGGATGCAGTTAAGACCTTTGCTGCGATGAAGGCCTGCCGTGCGCGTTTCTGAAACGTAAGTTAAGCTTTATTTGCTCCTTAGTCGTTATGTAAGATGCTGAACCTGCTGATGATATAATGTGCTTGCGGACATTTCATTTGTGTGTGTATACGCACATAAGAAAGTGGTGTAAAGAGATTTGCAACAGTAATCTGAGGAGGAAATATGATTATTTGGAAAATTCCTGTCATGACTGCTTAAAGAAAAATGCCAGCAGGCATTTACCTCCTGCATAAACTTTAATAGTGTTGACATTTTGGGCACACGTGCGTTGCGCACTATTTGCGTTATATGTAGGCCTATGGCTTATTGGTCTTTGTGTGTTGTTGCTGGTTTTGCGTTATATGTATATGGCATATTGGTGTTTGTGTGTTGTTGCTGGTAAACGTTGCAAATAGAGGGGCAGCACAATTGTTTTTCGCCTAGAGCGGCAGAAGTGCATTCGCCGGTTCTGGGGGTGAGTTTGCATTAAACATTAAAGTTTGTCGTTTTGTTTTAATTCTAAGAACACGTACATGTTATCTCATGTTTAGTCTGTTTAGACCTTCCCATACCTACCTATTGTTATTAGCTAGCTCAGGAAAGAAAAAAAAGCTGTAAAGCACAGGGGGAGCTTTACAGGGGGTATGGCTTATCTAAATGAGATGTAAATGAGCCCTATTGTCACTCCCAGCAGGAGAGAGAGGTGAGAATGCACAATCTTTTGAGGCCGTTTTCTCCCATTTTAGTTTTTTTGAGTTCCTACCTTCAAATGGCCACAACTTCTCCAAATATTATCAGATTTCCACGTGTTACACATCGTTGGAAAGCTTGGAGACTACACTTTCAGAATCTATGAATAACTCAAAATGCCGAAGAACCGACTTGTGTCCCTAGTTTCCGTGATCGGTCACATATGATTGGAATCAATTTAAAAAAAAGGAAAATACTTTTTTAATTGCAACATGTGCAGCGCAAATAGGCTACATAAAATAATAATAACCACATCATAATTGTGTGCTTGGGACATGGCTTTTAATGGTGAGACTTGTAATCAGGCTCTCAGAAATATATATAAAATTTGGATTTTAATTTATCGGCCAATATATCGGTTATCGGCTTTCAAATATAAATAATTATCGGTTATCGGTATCAGCCAAAATGTTCATATCGGTGCATCCCTTTTTTTACAGTTCTTGAGTTGGAATTTCAACTAAATTGGACACAATACACAGAAAGTTGAACTGTAATTCAATGAAATTTTACACAGGCTATGTATTCTGGGAATAAAAGGGCTTTTCACACTGCTCTTAACAACTGATTGTAAATCAGTTAGCACAGCTTTTTACCCGGGGTTATGAATAGGGTTGGGTATCGTTTTATTTTAATGATTCCGATTTTGATTCTGCTTATCGATTCCGAAACTTATCGATTCCTAATTTCGATTCCAATAACGTAATAAAAAAAAAGCTTAGATATCATTCACATTTAGTCTTGCAACTCATTTAGTTGGAAAACATTTAATTGAAGCTGAATATCATGAACACAAATCCACAGGCTAACGAACACTTACACAATGAACGTTTGCCTGTGGTTTAAAAACACCATAGAAAAACAACTAGCCGAACTAATATAAGTTTCAAGCATTATTAAAGACAAGTAAACACTCGGCAATTAAAAAAGAACAAATAAAAAATTAGCAATCGCAACTAATAGATACAACTATACAATGATACGACTGAATTAAACAGTGCTTTCAGGTATTCAGGAACAGAAACGGTAATCAAATATAAAATAACACTGCACTTTATAAAAAAAATATACATTACACATATAGTTACAAAAGTTATTCAGTCACGAACGAGTGAATTTTCTGTTCAATGTTACAGATAGATGCTTCACAACCAACAACCAATCGTCTGCCTCATATTCACGTGAGTTGGACAGTCACGGAAACACAGAGTGTTGTATAAACAGTAGATTGTTTAAGGGGAAAAATGGTGACAGACAATGCATTGCCAGTTGGAGTGAAGAGACCGTTTCATTCTTACCTTTCAGAAAAAACTTGATTGTACGGTCTGCAATATATGAGGATGTGCAATGCAAGAGCCTTTATGCAAACATATCGTATGCTGCGCACGTCCAATCAATGATAATGACACCGCAAATAGCGTTAAAAAGGCATTTTCAATTTAATTCTAACATTATAAAAGAAAATTAGATTAAACCTTCAAAATAGAATAACTTAGCATTTTTATTTAACTTCTGAATGGCTCACAACCCTTCAAATGAGGTCCTTCAGATGGGACAGTCACATCAAATGTACAATATACGTTGGCCGACCTTCATATCAAAACCTCTAATAGAGAGAAATGTGTGAATGCAGCATTGATATTCTGGGATCCTCTCCCCTACAGGGGCATCGTGTTGCGCAAGCCCTGTAGCGTTTGACCTCAAAAGGAGTTCAGGAGACGTACAGATGGCTGGAGAGGAGAGGAGAGGAGAGGGCATTTAGTGCTGTTGTCATTTAGACTGCATTTTTGTCCTTCCTCAGCTCCCCTGCCTGTGTGATAAAGGCTTTGCATCACATAAACGGATCACCTTCACTGCACCAAATCAAATTTCACACAAAACCTCTGCATTTCTTTCTCTTTCATAGCCCACAAATGGAGCGTGTGTGATTCGAGTCTGTAATAAGATACAAAGCAATGCAAATAAAACTTCTGCGTAATTTCATTCTCTCATGATGCATGCGTCGGGTTCAGTTAGTTAGCTCAAACTGTAGCATCTCATTAACCAACGGTACCAGAATGTGACCATCCATCTTCATTTTCAAGGTCTATGGAGTTTATTTTCTAGCCGGGTGAGTTTCAATCACCATGACACTGCTTATTTTGAATACTGTGGGTTTCTCTCTCTGTGTACAAAAGTAGTTCTGTTTGGTATTGCATACAAATATTGCTGCATTTAGGCTCGTATGGTCAGTGTACTGTGCAAAGTGTAAAAAATTTCAGTATGGAGGAAATACTCAAATGGCCAACTACAATCTCTACAATGTGAAATACACAACAGAGCACATTGCATGGAGAAATGTATCCCACAATGCAATGCACTTGATCTTCCCTTTTCAAATTGACCAGAATAAATTACTGCTGTGATATGTAACATTTCATTATTGACTTCTTATTTGAAAGACTGACGAATGTTAAGACATTTTGACACAAAATTAGATAAAAAAAAAAAGCTAAATAAAATTTTTAAAAAATATAATAATTGAAAAATATAATATTAAATAATTTGATTATAATACTAAAATATATTATAATATAATATAATGGTACATATGGTGGCAACAGCACCTGATTTGGTAGCGCTGGGGGAAAATTTATCATAAAGCTAATTTAATCATAAAATTACTATTGTTTTGCATTAATAAGTGCAGTTACTAATAACATAACATGTTTGTTTATTGGAAATTTAACAGTAAAGCCCTGAGCTTGAATTGAGATGCAGATAAAATTAACTTTTATTAAAAACTACTGTGCGAAAACCTACTTTTATAGCCAAAAATGTAAATATTCTACTTTTATGATATGTACCATTGTTGTTCAATATATTATACTGAACTGACCAACAACAACAAAACATTTGACTATTTCTGCCACAATACCATGGTTACAGTTAGAGATGCTGCATTAAATGGTGAATGTTGGTGATTTTTTGGATTAAAAAGCCTTCAATAACTAGAGAGTTCTGCGCTGAATTTGAAAGCTTCTCAGTAGATCTTCCAGTGATGTTAATAAGGCGTTATTAAGGCTCACTGGATCTCCCAGTGCTGTGTAGTGTCGCGTGATCGAGATCGGCCCGCAAGTAAACATGTTCTGAGCTCACGCTGCGCTCTCGTCTATTATTGCTTCAAGCTGATAAACGGTCCACGAGTTGCGCGGTTTCATTTCATTTGCCGTTTGATGTTTCTCATATGCAACAGAAATCGCAGTTCTTATCAGTTGGGGAACATGTTGGTGCACCAGTGCGAACTCTTAAAGGGATAGTTCACCCAAAAATGAAAACTCTGTCAGTAATTACTCACCTTCATGTTGTTCAACCCCGTAAGACTTTCGTTCATCTTCGGAACACAAATTAAGATATTTTTGATTAAATCTGAGAGCTGGATCACTCCTCCATAGGCTTCTGAGCGATCGAAACTTGCCGGCCCAGAAAAGTTATTAAAGACATCGTTAAAATAGTCCGAGTGACTATGACTTTATTCAACTATTCATTTCCTTCTCTGTGGGCCTTAAGTGAGTTCACGTAGTGTTTTCTGCGCCGGCAAGTTTTAATAACATAGAAGCCTATGGAGGAGTGATCCAGCTCTCAGATTTAATCAAAAATATCTTAATTTGTGTTCCGAAGATGAACGAAAGTCTTACGGGGTTGAACAACATGAGGGAGAGTAATTACTGACAGAGTTTTCATTTTTGGGTGAACTATCCCTTTAACAAACTATAGTTGCATCAACTGGAAAAGAAGGTTGCAGTCTGGAGCGATGTAGCGCATGGCGCTGATAATGGCTTGGTCTTGGTTTTAATTCCCAAGAGAAGTATACTAAAATATGAAATATTAATAAATAAATAAAAGTCAAAAGTTGTAAAAATGAAATATAATAAATAAAATAAAATACGAAGCGGGAATGCCATTCTGAACACAGCCAGAGTTTATGAGTTTGCGGCACCAGTCTTACTCACGTCAAGAATGTTATATAAGCCTATTTAAGAGTCAATCAGCTGAGACGTGAATATGTATGAAAGTCATAACCATGTGTTCCAGAGGGCGTTGCTTTTCACTTGCACAAATGTGTACCGTTTCACAGCTCTCAATGCCATAAGTGCTTTTCCATTCAAATGCTAAAAAAAATGAATATGAAAATGCTGCAAAGAGCACGATGAGGAGAATGAAAAACAGCTTTGTTAAATAAGGGCCATGATTCATCAAATGTTGTGACCTTAGAAGACATTTAACAGATGCCCGTGTGAATTCCAAAGGTCACTTCGGAGAAATGCGACGACTACACAGTGCTTAATTGTTTTCCGTAGTCGACTTCAATACTGTTGCACGTTAAAACGAGGCAGACCGCAGCTCTGAACCGAGACTAACGGAGAACGAATGAAGCACACGCGGCAACATATGCGCGAGCCATGGGGAGCTGCTACTGGTGCATCTGACGGATTTGCATATTTTAAAATGTCTCTCTCGTACATAGCCATGTTCAGTTGGTGCGATTCATTAACAGTCAGATGTCCAGTGACATTTGCAGAACAGTTGCAGTGATAGTCCATGAGGTCCCAGACCGGCGGAGGAGAACATACACTGTAATTCCTCTCATCACTGAAGGGGGAAAACGATAACGTCTGGAATATTTAAAGGTAGCACAGTAGGGATGCACGATATTGGATTTTGGCCGATATTCGATATGCTGATATTTTTAAACTAATTTTGTCCGATGCCGATACCGATATAGTTGTTTGTTTTTTTAAGTACAAAAAAAGCTTATTAAAGCTTCTATTAAAGTTCTCAGACAAGAGCAGTGAGTGATTTCCTCTGTGTTTTGTTGTTTTATTAACATTAAAGGGATAGTTCTCTCAAAAATTTTAATTGTCATCATTTACTCTCTCAAGTTGTTTTAAACCCAAATAAATTTTTTCTTTCTTCTGTTGAAAATGAAAATAAAAGTTATTTGGAAGAATGTGGCTAACCAAACAGTTGCTGTACTCCAGTGTATAGTATATATTTAAAATATATATAAAAATATATAAATATACTATAGTATATTTAAGCACAAGAAAGAAATGAATACAGGTTTGTAACAACAGAGTGAGTAAAAAATGACAGAATTTCTATTTCTGGTTGCAGCATCTCTTTAAGGACAAGCGGCAGCATATATTATAGATACTGTCTCTTTAAGAGCTGCACGCGACGCGTCTAAACACACATTTGACAAGCAGATTTTCTCTGTTTGCTTTCACTTTAGACATAACCAACTTTGTTTATGTAAACCTTGTGTGTATTTGACAGTATCAGCGCAATAAGACTCGAAAGATTAGTCCAGTATGCAGGCGCTGTGACGGCTTTGGTTCCGGTGAGCGTCGGGTGTAACGCGCTCAGAAAAGCGGATGTTAGAACAGCGCTTCAGCACGTGAATGACATGTTTACCTAGCAAGACTTTGACGCACATGCGAATAATGAACTTTTGTGAATTGCAGTGTCCCGTGAGTGTAACTCTACCTTTGCGTTTACATGTGATGTGATGTGAATGTACGTCGTGTTGTACAGTATGTTGAGATGAAGGCGCCAGAACTGAACTGATAGAATGCACGACTATGATTTTTCTTCAAAAGCAGATCGTGAAGAGACATTTTAATCGTCCACGATCAAAAACCGTGAGACGCACACCCCTAGCTGGAAGTGTAAGTTGCTGGCGCTGAAGTGCTTCATTCACGGTCGTCACGTGCGCATAGGAAACACGCCATCCTATCGGCAAGGCTCATCGGCAGAAATAGTCATATCGCTGATGCCGATGATGGTCATTTTAAGCTTTTATCGGCCGATACCGATGATGGTCATTTTAAGCTTTATCGGCCGATACCGATGATGGTCATTTTAAGCTTTATCGGCCGATACCGATGATGGTCATTTTAAGCTTTTATCGGCCGATACCGATGATGGTCATTTTAAGCTTTTATCGGCCGATACCGATGATGGTCATTTTAAGCTTTATCGGCCGATACCGATGATGGTCATTTTAAGCTTTATCGGCCGATACCGATGATGGTCATTTTAAGCTTTATCGGCCGATACCGATGATGGTCATTTTAAGCTTTATCGGCCGATACCGATGATAGTCATTTTAAGCTTTTATCGGCCGATACCGATGTTGTCC
Organism: Rhinichthys osculus; assembly: GCA_029959095.1. Lineage (NCBI taxonomy): Eukaryota > Metazoa > Chordata > Actinopteri > Cypriniformes > Leuciscidae > Rhinichthys > Rhinichthys osculus. The sequence goes on from JARWKJ010000024.1 coordinate 29,263,490, forward strand.
CGATATCATCATGCATCCCTATAGCACATTTAAGATAGTGTTTGTGTCTTAATTGGAGACAGTGGATGTATATTGTACTTTTCCTGTTGTTGCATTTAGGTTTTTTAATTTTCTTTTACGGATGTACTTTTGTACTGTACTTGTACTTTGGATATAAGAAAAGCACATTATAAATAAAATGTATTATTATTAGTATTATTATAAAGGCACAATATGTTAGATTTTTGGATTAAAATATCCAAAAACCACTAGAACAATGTTATATATTTTGTTGACTTGTGTACTTACACATTATCCCAAATGTTTTCAAGAATAATTAAATCCAGAGAAATAAGCTATTTTAACCAGGACACGGATCGTGTTTGCGTACGCTCGATTTCCGTTTTAATTTGTAGAAACTATGGAAACACCAAAGATGCTTTAATATATTATGTGTTTTAATAGACAGGTGAGCAACTGTTTGGATACATTCATCGACAGTCAACTAATCATTGTTATACAGCTCAAAACAGTTAGTCTTACTGTTTAAATCTCGTTTTCTTGATTTACCGTGAGTACCATGTTTTACCATGCCTAATATCGATCTAGCTCACCGCAGTGTGTAACAAGTGTCTCATAGTATCCGCATAGTAGCCAATGCATTTTAACATAACTTTCAACACACTCAAATGTATCTGAACTGTTAACCAAACATCTGACAGACTATCTAATACCGGCCCAACTTGAAGATAATTCAAAGGGAAGTAAATGCACGCTAAATCATCATGAAAAACTGTGCGAGGAGCACGCATATTTTTACCAAAAAAGTGCCCTCAAAATGAGTGCCTTTCTGACATGTTTCACCATCAAGCGCATGAGTATCTAGGAGTAGGTGTTTCATATTTATTCCAGAGCTCTGAAGCCGTCATCCATAGCCTGGATACCCACAGCATTCAAGCCCACAGTGGAAAAACTAACTAGATTTTTACATTTTCTGAGCAAAATGTGAGTTGGCTTTGTGCAAAACTCACCGCCATGATGCTAGAGGTGTATCATTATTATTAATGACAGGCTGAAGCTAAAGATGATCACCGGCACACGTAATTTCTTAACCAAATGTATTTCAATTTCAATTTTTCAATTTCAAAACACTTTATTTGTCCCCAAGGGGCAATTAATGAGGCCACATAGAGTAACGTAAACATCATACATAAAAACATCCTACATTAAATAAATTACACAATGTGCACGGAATGCATATTAATGAATACCTAAAATATATATTTAAATAATAATTAAAATCAAGGCATGATAAACAAGGGGGCTAGAGATGGTTGAGAATTTAAAAGCTGCACCGATTTGGGAACAAAGGTTGCCTTCCTCCTTTGTGTCCTACAACATGGACAACGAAGCCGTCGCCGTGAAGGAAGCCACTCAAAAACAGAGAACATTACATGTGAAGTAGGGCTGGGCGATATGGCCCAAAAAAAATATCACGATATTTTTTTTTATATCAGTCGATATCGATAACTATCACGATAAATGTCAAATCTTTATTTCTTTCAAGTTTAGAGGCAGATTTTTGCTCCTAAGTGAAAGTTGTTTAAACCAGAGCATTGTGGTTTTAAAAATCTGAGGTAGAACATTCAAACATTTGTCATTTTTCCTTAACAAAATAAATATTTGAAAAGAAAAATATTTCTTCAGCACAGTTTGCAGTGCAGGCTGCAATATTCAAATTACATGTTTTGTCTCGAAATGCATATTTGACAGTGAGTTGACAGTAAATCTACATCCTAACTCAAGCTAATGCTACTATGTTAAATTTATGTTCATTAACAAAAACAGTAACATCTGTTTGTTTGTTATTTATTTAAGGACCACATTTTTATTTGGTAAAATGTCATATTCTGACTGTTTGAGTTTTATTCAAATTAACCATTGGTCATCCAGTATCATGGATTTAGATCATGATAACCACAGATAAAGCCAGGTACAGCCTATAACTTAGTTAGCACCTCACAATCATGGCAAAATGTAACTTTATGGTTTCTATGGTATTTGTTTGAAAAACAGTAGCCTACATTAGCCTACAAACAGTTAAATACATTATTAAATACTGTAATTATATTCCATTAGTCATTTAATACATTGTCTACATTAATAATATTATACAATTCAATATGTATATCCCACATTTCATGGTGCAGTTAATATTACTAGGCTAACCTTACAGTAAATCCATGGTAGGCTAAATGGATTCAGTTTCAATTCAGATTCTGACTGTATCGTTGCGTACAGTGTTTCTCCTGTTTGTCAGCGGTGTTTCATCTACCTTTAAACTGATTTAAACTGGACATTTGTGTTCTTCGCTGAACTTAAGCGCTTCTCACTGGATCTCGTGAGCGAGACGAAAGCGTCTGCTCTAGTGAGCTCGCGCTGCCATTTGGACTTTGAGCCGAGCGGATAAACGGTCCGTGTGGCGCGCGGTTCAAATGAGTTTCGTTCCGCTTTTGGCGCATACACATTATCGAACATTTATCGACCTCTTGATATCGTTTTATCGAGAAAAATTATATCGCGATAATTATCGTTATCGTTTTATCGCCCAGCCCTAATGTGAAGTGTCTCGCAAAATCCTTCCAGCCAACCTAAGCGTTTGCGGTTCACTTCCATAATAGAAAGAGCCCTAATCGGGAGTCCAATAATTTTTGAGCAGACTTTAACCGAGTGCTCCAGACTATTTCTATTTTGGTGATTATGGCTCACGGTTTTCATAAGCTGTAAGCCATAATCATCAAAATTATAACAAAAAGGCTTGAAATATCTTACTTTGCATGTAATGAGTCTATATAATATATTAGTTTCACCTTTTAAGTTGAATTACTAAAATAATTGAACTTTTGCACCATATTCTAATTTTTCAAGTTTCAACTGTATACAAAAAGAAAGCAATGGCTTCTAACAAAGGTGTGAAGTTCTCCCTCAGCGTAGTGTCAGATATACATTTCTAAATAACACGCTGTATTTTCCTGCTCTCCATCCAACCAAATAGATGAATGATTACCCATAAATCTCCATGAGCCCTGACAACACCTACAGCTGACAAGAGCATCGATTTTAAGCGTTGGCAGCCTAATGGCTAATCCAGTTTCCCACGCAGAGCAGGCCAAACTTAACGGACTCCTATTAGCCAATAGCATCACTGATGCAGAAGTCGCATGCGGAGAGCGGGGGTTAATTCCTCATTGAGATGCGAGGGCTTTAAGGTGAACGATTGCACTAATCCCCGCGTTTGTTCTGGTTCTACCTGCGCTCCTCTTTCTGAAAAATCAAACACTTCAGCTGGAATGAAAGATTAAAGTGGCCTGGTGTACGAGCTGAAGCAATGAAAGTAAATATTCATGAGTTACAGGTAAAAGTAAGCTGAGAACAAGCCTTGATGCCTGGGGTTTAGTTTAACGTTTCTGGTTCCAATTCCAAAATTATTTTTTAAGAATAAATGGTTTATAGTTTATAGTACGGTAAATAAAATTCACACCTTTTAGTAAAAAAAACAAATAATAAAAAAAACATACAGTGCAACCAGTTCGATTGGCAAACAACTGTTTTTTAGGAACCTGTTCTTTTAAGCAAAATCAAAACATACTGTGCAAACAGTGTAGTCTGAATCGCAAGCAATCGGCTCTTATGAACTGGTTCTTCTAAGTGAATCAAAAACACACAATTAGTCTGATTCATGAACAAATGACTCTTTCGAATCAGGTTCTTTTTAGTGAATCAAAAAAATACGTCACACGTAGGCTCATTATTGGCCGACGCTGGTCATGTGTGTGTGCGTGTGACGTACACCAGAAGCGCTGCGCTGTTACACACGTGAACTCACTCGAGGCCCACAGAGAAGGAAATGAAGAGTTGAATAAAGTCGTTATTTTTGTTTGATTTTTGCGCACAGAAAGTATTCTCGTCGCTTGATAAACTTAAGGTTGAGCCACTGTCGTCACTCGGACTATTTTAACGATGTCTTTAATAACTTTTCTGGGCCGGCAAGTTTCAATAACATAGAAGCCTATGGAGAAGTGAGACAGCTCTCAGATTTAATCAAAAATATCTTAATTTGTGTTCCGAAGATGAACGAAAGTCTTATGGGGTTGAACAACATGAGGGAGAGTAATTACTGACAGAATTTAAATTTTTGGGTGAACTATCTATAGTCTCAGATCAACTCCAGCAACAACAACAACAGCAAAGGCAGCAAACTCACTTAAGGACTATAGTAAGAATTTACCAGAACCGGTATCACATTAATGTTGAAAAGTAAAAGCTGTATTTTTTCTGTTTGCTTTGTTTTTATTTTCATTATATTCTCTTGTTTTTGTAAATCAGTTTTTGCCATGAAAATAGCCACAGATAATGACATGGCATTCAATAAAACTATACTGTACTGTACGAAACATGGGCCACGTTGATGTTGTCCTACACAGAGTTTACTATAACAGCTGTTCTTTATTATTCTGTATAACAGAGAAGAAAAAGCCATCAGGTTGGGACAACTTAAGACACTTCAGTTTCTAATACCAGAGTTATTAATTATTTTTTTACTTTTAAAGGGGAACTTGGCAACTATTTCAACTAGGGGTGGGAATCTCTAGGCACCTCACGATTCGATTTGATTACGATTCAGAGCGCTGCAATTCAATGCTAAAGCGATTATCTGAATCTTTTTTGTGTGTGTGTGTGTGTGTGTGTGTGTGTGACTATAAATAATTTGCTTTAAAATTACAAAGTAATGACCCATAAATAATTAACGTACAATATATTTTATTAACATTGCAAAGAACCAACAGGAAAATAACTAGCCTGCACCCCTAATTTCAACTTAAATCTGAATTCGGCAAGTCTGGCAGATTGAGTGGACTTAGGCAAAATTTTGAATGTTTACAACTCTCATGGCCCTCCCCCACTATCAACAAATACCCTCCCACCGTAACCGAGTTCGTGCTCGTCAGTGTGTGTGCACCAGATTTTCAGTGAACGCTCCCGTCTCATCAGCATCCATCAACACCATGGAGTATTTGGAGGTATGCTGCCCTGGCTAATCTACCGATAGATTGCAATTGCTAACGTCATTTATACTCTAAATGAGCTTACTTGATTTTCCGCCATCACTCTTCGTTACTGCGCGAACTTCCGTGAACTTCAGGCGTGTGCATGTGATTGTAACTAGGGCTGGACCCGAATATTTTAATATTCGAGTATTCGTTCGGTGGGTTGGTATTCGATTTGAAAATGTAACATTCGAATATTCGTGGTTTTTTTTGTTTGTTTTTCGCACCTGGCATCCGCCTCTTAACGGTTCTCATTCGCGCTTGAATATATGTTTTACACTATAAAATCTGGTGAAATATAATACTTAACATATAACTTCGTTATAGCTACTTATAGCTACCTAATAAATATATTTGCTTCTTCTTGGACTACTAAAAGTGTTCCTGCAACGGGTGTATTCTCTGGCTAGAGCACAGAACAGCAGAGTTTGTGTGGACAGAAGTGCATGCCTGAGCTTGTGTTTTGGGTTAAGCTGCGTTGCTTTGACATTGTGGAAAATAGAATAATAGAAACAAAATGTATATCCTTTTTACCCGTTATTATCAATCTAAATTAATCTACTGCGAAATATAAATTGAAATTTGTGATGTTATTGAAATTGTTATTGCTACCGTGTTCTTTATTTAGGCTATTACAGTTCGTTCATTTATTTTTCGTTTTTCTTTATTTAAATTTCGTTTTTCTATATTTAAATTTCGTTTTTATTTATTTAAATCTACCCTACTTTGTCAGTGAGAAAAATATTATAAGACTATACCTTATTAAAAATATTGCTTAAGTTAAAAGACCTGTGTGTGTGTTTTATAGCCTATCACTAGTGCGTGCGTGCAGTGTCTGTTCTCGGAGCATACGGTATAAGCCCTGCTCCCGTGAGGTGCGCGGCGTGCGCCGCTTATTTAAATCTACCCTACTTTGTCAGTAATTTGTTAGTGAGAAAAATATTAGACTACCTTATTGAAAATATTGCTTAAAGGTGACCTATAATTCAAAATTGAATTTACCTTGGTATAGTCAAATAACAAGAGTTCAGTGCATGGACATGACATAGAGTGAATCTCAAACTGGACTGTTTTTGCGTTCTCATTTAATTCACGTTTATGAAAAACACCCCTGAAAAACGGTCGGTTCTCCACACAATACCGACTGTGACGCAATAGTCGGGATCATTAATATGTACGCCTCCAAATATTTGCATAATGCCAGCCCTCAATGCCAGGCGGAACTGCGCAGCCGAAGCATGGCAGTTGCTCAGTGTGGATGTACACATGAACACAAAAGTATTTTTTAGTTCCTTCATCTGAGCCTCTGAAGAAACAATGGGTTAATTTTATTTTCTCTGGAAATTTTCAAACATTTCACCGACTGTTTCCTCAACTTGGGCCAATAAAGAGCTGGCCTCGGATCGAGCTACCAAGCAACACTTTCTGATGTGTAATTGTTCAAGTTCAGACAGGTAATCTTTCTCTCGTCGGAAATGTTCCGATCCAATCTGACTTGTAATGCTGCCCGAATCATGCACTGTTCCTTCGTTGGCCAGAGGAGAACTGGCCCCCCGACTGAGTCTGGTTTCTCCCAAGGTTTTTTTCTCCATTCTGTCACCTGATGGAGTTTGGGTTCCTTGCCACTGTTGCCTTGGCTTTTGGCTTGCTTAGTTGGGGACATTTAATATTCAATAATATAATTGATCTGCCTTACTTAAAGGAACACTCCGACTTTTTGGGACTTTAGCCTATTCACTTTATCCCCCAGAGTTAGAAAAGTCCATACATACCTTTTTCATCTCCGTGCGTGCTATAAGTCTGTTTGACGCACCCACCGCTAGCCTAGCTTAGCACAAAGACTGGATGTAAATGGTTGCAGCTAGCATACTAATCCAAATAAGTGACAAAATAACGCAAACATGTTTATATTTACATGTTGTGATTTGTATAGTCACAGAGTGTACAAAAAACAAAGTCACATGAGACACAGACATATTTTAACCGTATAAATACTGGGAACTATATTCTCTGAAGGCGAAGCACTGCTACTTGGGCGGAGTGATAACCGCAGCACCTGAGACGCGCTCTCTGCTCCTCACCACGGCGCGTCTCAGGTGCTGCGGTTATCACTCCGCCCAAGTAGCAGTGCTTCGCCTTCAGAGAATATAGTTCCCAGTATTTATCCGGTTAAAATATGTCTGTGTCTCATGTGACTTTGTTTTTTGTACACTCTGTGACTATACAAATCACAACATGTAAATAGGAAAATGTTTGCGCTATTTTGTCACTTATTTGGATTAGTATGCTAGCTGCAACCATTTACATCCAGTCTTTGTGCTAAGCTAGGCTAGCGGTGGGTGCGTCAGATAGAGTTACAGCACGCACGGAGATGAAAAAGGTATGTATGGACTTATCTAACTCTGGGGGATAAGGTGAATAGGCTAAAGTTTCAAAAAGTCGGAGTGTTCCTTTAAGGTGGACGTTGACGCAATTTTCTTTTAGAAACAAACTTTGTTATATTGTTTTCATGTTATCACTGTGAAGCGCTTTGATACAATCTGTATTGTAAAAAGCGCTATATAAATAAAGGTGACTTGACTTGACTTGACTTGACTTGACTCTCAAAATCGTTCAATACTGTTTATGCATCAGTAAGTTAAGCCAGTGACTAAAATATCAGCTTCACATCGTTTCTTTTAGTAGGATGAAAATAATCGTATTTAAATTGTGAACAAATTATATACAGAAAGCGATCAAAGAACAATCTTTCCACACAGCGCGAGTTTATCTGGACACTTGCCAAACTCGTTATGAAATCAATGACGCACGTTACTGCACAACGAAGCTCTTACTGTATTTACATCATCGTGTTTGCATTGGTGAAAGCAGAGAGAGTGCAGAAACTGCTTTGCAATGATAAGATCTTCATTCTCGCGATCAACACACTGTCATCTGCTCAATGCTCATCACGGCAACATTTTATGTGATGGGAATAGATCTAAATACTTTAAAAACATCTCACGATTCGTTAATCTCGATAGTTGTTATAGTAAAAACGTGTAATAGCAGTAGTAAAAGTATTCGGGAGAGAGTATCACATGTAATGCGTTGCTATTTCATATGCAATCATGTCAGCCAATCACAGCAGTGGCCGCGGTTACACTGAATCCCACAGCCAATCACAGCAGTGGCCGCGGTTACACTGAATCCCACAGCCAATCACAGCAGTGGCCGCGGTTACACTGAATCCCACAACAGACACGCCCCTTCAAACAGAGTGTTCAAATCAGAGGCTAAAAGCAGGCTAGGAAAAATGCCATTTATTTCTAAATTATGATTATTTTTTATCTAAAAAACATACTAACATTATAAGGGTAACCCAGGAAACATTATAAAAAAATAAAAAAAAACATTCTAGGGCACCTTTAAGTTAAAAGACGTGTGTGTTTTATATCACTAGTGCGTGCAGTGTCCGTTCTTGGAGCATATAAGCCCTGCTCGCGTGAGGCGCGCCGCTTATTTAAATCTACCCTGCTTTGTCAGTAATTTGTTAGCGAGAAAAGCAATATTTTTAATAAGGTAGTCTAATATTTTTCTCACAAACAAATTACTGACAAAGTAGGGTAGATTTAAATAAGGAAGCGGTAGGGTAGATTTAAATAAAGAAGCGGTAGGGTAGATTTAAATAAGGAAGCGGTAGGGTAGATTTAAATAAAGAAGCGGTAGGGTAGATTTAAATAAAGAAGCGGTAGGGTAGATTTAAATAAAGAAGCGGTAGGGTAGATTTAAATAAAGAAGCGCGCGCGGCCGCGCGCCTCAAGCGAGAAGAGCTTATATGCTCCGAGAACGGACACTGCACGCACTAGTGATATAAAACACAGGTCTGTTAACTTAAGCAATATTTTTGATAAGGTAGTCTAATATTTAAGTAAACAGACCTGTGTGTGTTTTATATCACTAGTGCAGTGTTCTCGGAGCATATAAGCTCTGCTCGCGTGAGGAGCGCGCCCTTCCCGCTTGTGCTGTTCTGTAGTTTATTAAAAGTTTATTAATTCTGAACTAGTCGCGTCTCGCCTGTCTATCTATATTGCACCAAATACGACACTGCACTCCTTGTGAAGTCGTTTGGAAGTCGTTCCCTTACATTTTACATCGAACGGTTCTCGAAATAATCAAAATGCAAACAGACAGACAGATATATAAAGATTCCGAAGCTTCGAATATTCGATGTTCATTACTACCGAAGCTTCGAAGCTCAAAAAATGGTATTCGGACCAGCCCTAATTGTAACGTGCGTGAGGGGTGGCGTGTGCCAGATCTGTGACTGACAGTCAGATCTCACCCCCCCCCCCTGCGCTGATTGGACCCGATGATCCGGGAGCTGTGGATTTTTGCAAAACAAATAACACACTCCAGGTGGAGTTAGAAGCTCGGGTTTTTTTCTAAAACCACTTTATTTATGTTGTTCTGTCAGATTATAGTGTCGATTTCACTGAATATGATAAAAAAAATGTTGCCGACGGCAGCTTTAATAAAACCATTTAGAAATCATTTGGATGGTTAACCTGTTCTGGAGAGAATGCTGGCTTTCCCCTCCGCTCCCCCCAGCGTTCCCAGGCGGAAAACCAACCTTGGGGACTAACGTCACGGTAGGTGGAAATAGGAAGTCTCGTGAGAAGCGAGAATGAGCGAGAATCACAAACTGCTTTATGGCAATTCGACATAATTCAATGATACTGTGTATGATGTACTCCCCACCTCGGTAGACTTAGCTTCACACGATAGAGTTGGCCGCCTCCGATAATAACAAAAGCACATGTGCAGCGGTGGAAAGCGGGAGGAAGGCGCCGCAAGTGAGTTTTTTTACGCCAGTGTTGTGAAATATACGCCGCACAGCTGTAGGGGGAGATGATGAGAAAACATGCGACAACAAAAGTGAAAATCAGCGAAGAAATGACTAGAGTTGCCAAGTTCCCCTTTAAACTTAAAATTGTCTTTTCTGTTCTGTTTCTTTTTCAAAATTGCATCACAGCATTTGCTGCCGTACAGAATCATCCATATTGATAGATTGCTGTATTGATATTTTGAGCACAGCCTTGTTTAAAGCTTATACTTATACCTTTTATACTTTGAGCACCTGCCCCTCCAAAGGTCTCTGCACAGCCCTGTTTCTCATTATATCCCTTCTCTCTCATCACATTCAACTCACAACATGAATTCTGTTGTGAATATAATACATCTTCAGAATATTTTAACACCGTGATCTTTAGAAGAATGAAGTAACGTTAATGGAACAGAATTATTAGGCCCTAGTATTAAATTTTTAGCTCATCTGAAAAAAGTGAAGACACGAAAGACACGTCCATACCAATTCCTTTGATGAGCCCTGCTGAAACCATGGCAACCATCTACTAATAAAGAGGCTATGACCTTTTGAATAGTGTATATTAAAGGAAAGGCTGCAGCTGGTGACGGCCTAATCCGTAAACAAACGGCACAAATGAGAATGACGACCAACTTCTGCTTGCCGCATTCAATTTTATTCCACACTCGTCCAAGCAGCCAATTAAGTGGCTGTCTATTAGCTAGCTTTATAAAAAAAAAAACATTTTCTGCAGTGTTTAAAGCTCAGCTAGGACACAGAAGTGTGGCGGAGAATCCCCGGAGAGAGCAGGACTCGCTCCATAAGCAGTTCATATTTCCCTGCTCTAATCAATTCAACACAACGCAAGCGTCAATTAGCAGGTCTGGGCAGCCGAGCATCTGCCACCACCTTTAGACACAACACAGGAGATGCCACCTCAGAGACAGGTGTTGCTAGGCAGACGTGTGTCTGTGTGGGATGAGACCCGGCACTCTTTGACTTTTGCCCCATTACGCAAGGATGCACTTTAATAACATTCCTTTTCATAACGGCTACTTTGCAAGTAATTGGGCTGCTCTCACTGGAAAATATCATTGCTCTTTCATAGCAGATAGCCTATGGCTCATGCAAGTATCAGCTTTGTCTCGGATGTTTCTGTTAGAATAGAAAGAGACACAAATGAGACAATTACTGACAAAGAGTAAGAATATAGAGCTGTGACTTTACAGTCGACATATAATGGTGTTTGCAACACATTTTACTTTATCTGACTTTATATTTTTTTCATGTTATTAATATTAATTAATCATATATTATTTGGAATGAGGTTTACAGATCAGTCGTGAAAACATTAAGACAAAGAATGTGGGTTAAAGGGTTAAAACATTTTCTGGCCAATAAATTCCAAAGATTTTTAATGAAAAATCACAGGATTTCTTTTGAATGAAATTTTACCGGATAAATTGCGGATTTTTTCCAGTTGTAATGATTTTCATGACTTTTCTGTGTATGAAAAAAAGCACTTTTAAAATTCACTTATATTTCCAGGTTTTCCAAAACCATGGAAACACTGGTAGACTGAGTTCATTTTGATTTTTATCATGTTGACTTTAACGTACATAAATCATATTTGATTTGGTCTTGTAGATTATGATGAGAAATATTAGTTCAAATTGAGATCTCAAACTGACAAAAAACTAGTCTGCAATCAAGCATCAAGTCACCTTCATTTATAAAGCGCTTTTTACAATACAGATTGTTTCAAAGCAGCTTTACAGAGATAATGCAACAAAGATTGTCACAATCCACACTGCTTCAAAGCAGCTTTAGAGAAACTCATGCATACAGTTTACTAGGGTCTCCATTCACTCTTCATTTAAATCACATTGCTGTCTAGGAGAAAGAGTTGATATTTAAGAGATCTCATGATCATTTTGCCCACAATTTCCATAATTCAGCAAACCCGCACCTGTTGGTGATTCAGCTACAATCCTTCCTGTTTCTGAACTAATTGGAGTGAGTCTAATGTCATCTCCAGTGTCATTCTAATGTAATTAAACTGGGGGAAGTCAACATGTGCTCTTCTATGAAGAAGAGAAAAAGCACTTACGGAGAGCAGCCAAGCCATTAAAAAGATAATGATGAGAGATTAAATTATGAATGCAATTCCTGGAAGGACAACATCATTGCAAATAATTCCAAAATCAAGGATGTTACCCAAATCATGGCCTTTCTGCTTTTAAAATATGTAAGAAAAAGTGCACAAACACGCCAATGGGAATCTGCTGTGAGTCCGTGTGACAGAATCAGTGCACAAACAGAAAGGAAACATCTCGCATTAAGTGATTTTATGTGACATGAAGTGGGAGCTGAACACAGACGAAACAGGAGGAGCATCAGATGAACAGATAAAAGAATTCTTTGCACATTTTGATACCGCTATAAACTAACAAAACATCGTAATCCTAGAGGAATTCCTTACGTGTAGACTTAACAAACGGATTACGCACAGAAAAAACACAAACACAAACAGTGAAGAACCGATATTTAGAGCCACAAGGCAGCGGTTTGAATAAAAAATGCCGCACTGAAGCATAATAATCATAAAAAATGAAAGAAGTAATAAGATAATATTACAATCTTTCAGCAGAACAATAACCATTTAATAAAATGGTTGTGAGTGTGAGTATTTGCAGCTCACATAAAGGAATATGCAGCAAACTCAACTTTAATTGACAGCATTTGTTCCCATATGTCAAGCAAAATTGCATGTGAAAAGCACAAGGTAAGAAAATGCATGAGAACAGGCCCGAAAATTAACACTCACCAAAGGCTAAATGCATGTAAAAATTGCCATTGGCGAGTATATGAGGTGTTGTCAATCTCAAAATTATGAATTCTAACAATGCAATGTTATGAGAACTAGGGCTGTCACTTTACGCTCGAAACCAACCAACACAAGTTTTGAAAACGAAAATAGGGAATCGATTTTAACAGCCTTTTTTTTTTAACCAAAAATGTGTTTTAGGTGGACAGATCAATACAGGACACAGAACATGTTGGATGTAACAGTAGCCATGTTTCCATCCACTTGTCAATCGAATTATCTGAAGTTCGGTAAAAAACCTCATGCGAATAAAGCTGGTGAAAGTGTGTTTCCATCAAACGGCTTTAAAGCGGATAAAAACCTGTGCGTAATGACGTCACATGCTGTTTTGCGATCAAATTGGTATATCGAATTGATTTGAGACATGTTAAGGTGTTTCCATTCATTTTCTCACCGAATTGCACAACATTCAAGCCAACATTTGCGAACAAAGTTTTACTAGGCAAAATGGATCGCACCATAATAACGTTTCCATCCGCGTTTATCGCATAAGCCGTATATCGATCAAGATAAAATCCGATGAGACCGATCGTATTTCATTTGAGTCGATATTCATGAAATTCAATCGAATTTTACTGTTTCCATAAGGCATTTTTCATTCGATATCACTTAATGCGGATAAAAACGTGTGGATGGAAACATAGTGAGTGTCTTTTCTGTTAACCAAATTTCATTTATTATTTCACCCACACATAAAATCAAGACAAAATGGCACAGACTAAATGGCACATATGGTCATGTGTGAATCAGGTCTCCCAGAGAAGCTATCCAAAGCTTATAATAAGGAGCCTGGGACATAATAAAATAATACATTACGAACAAATACTTAAACTAAACACCAGTCACACAACAATAATATCATACGAAAATACACAATAAACATAAGACACACAAAAAATTTATCAGGACAATGCTTTTATGATCAACTGCAGTCTAGGTAGGCTACTGGAAAGGTTATAGATATAAACGTAAAAGTTCCTTTTTTAGTGTTTTCTTAAAGATGGATACAGATTTCAACACCTTCAGCCTGCCATCTAGCTCATTCAAAATCTTTGGGCCTCTACTTGTAATGCTAAAATTTGCACATTTAAGTTTTCTGGTTTTACCAGTGATCAGATGTTTGTTCCTGGTGGCATGAGCATGAAGCGGACTACTAATTGGAATGAGCTGTGATAGTGCTTTTTAATGCTTTTTAATATTCGCTATTACTTCAATGCAAGTGAACAAGCGCGCCGTTATTTGTTGCGTAGTGACGTGTGTGTTCAAGTAAGCCAGAAATGAGCAGATTCTGTGCGATACGCTGTGTTTAATATATCATGAGGATCACGAGTTGCGTATTTGCGCTAAATCCGCGCAGATTTGGCTTACACGAACTTCCCCAGCAAAGTGAGTAAACATAGAAAGGCTCGTGATTTGACAGCGTTTCCCGCCAAAGTCTACAGGCCAGCGCTGCATCGTTACGAATATGTAAATATTTAAGCGCAAGAAGACGTGAAAGTCAACTCAATTCGCAACTCTCTTTACATATTAGGATGGGAAAGGTGCAAGTCTATTAACATTGGAAAAAATGACATTCTTCACCATTATCAGTCTGGTAAGCAAAGCTTTAATTGACGTTCGCTCACCAACGCTTGTCTGCTAAACAAACACACATGCATGTTCTGGTTCAATATGTCTGTACACGTCCCGCTCTGTGTAACGACACAGGCTGACGCTTTAATCTTTGATGAGCTGAGAGCCACCACGAATGGCAGAGCACTCAATCTAACTTGACAACTTGGTGAAATACATTTCCCAAGAGCTCAGGGTGAAATCACAAGCTTTAGCGCTGGATCGGTCGCATATCAGCTCCAGCACAACATTAGCAGTCCCTGCACTTACAGCCATAAATCTCAGTTTCCCACAGACTTTTAAGGAGCCAAGAGCATGACCTAATGCACAGAAACAAACAAGAATTAAGCTGAAGGAAAACCACGTTGAAGTCACGGTGAGGGTTGTTATAGTATTATAGTTAGAGGTCGACCGATTCATCGGTTTTGCCGATTAATCGGCACCGATAGTTGATTGGTGGAACTATCGTTATCGGCAAAAATCCACACCGATAGTTTTTCCGGGTTGCGTCCGTTGCTGGAGCGGCTGAGAAGTGCGCGCGGTTATTACACAGCAGGAGAGCGCTGAGAAGAGACTGCTGGCATTATACAGAGCGAGAGCGGCCTCTAGAGGCCAATAACAAACTATCCCTGGCTGAGTTGTTTACATTAACGCGTGAGGTCGCGGAGAGAACACGCAGCACAGAGAACGCTGACACTTCAGACGCGCATTTAAAACACCGACAGCGAAACGGTATGAATACAGAACACTAAAGTATATTGCCATATCATTATAAAATAATTAATTTGTTGACTAGATGCTGCATCAGCAGAGAAAGAACAGCAGTTTGCCGTCGAGGCTGTGAGGACTCTAACATTAGTAATGTTACCTCAGTCAAGCGGTTTAAACAATGTGACAAAAACACACGCAGACGACCTGACCCAAATGTTTTATGTTGCAATTGTTACCATCTATTTGCATTATTTTATATCCGGCTGGTCACTTTTATGCATTCATTAGCCGATGAAGTTGCATATTTAAAGCTAGTGACGTGATTGCTTTCTCAACATTCATGTTCATGCAGCCGACAGAAACAAACAAATCAGAAACGCGTTCGATTTAAGTTTTTTTTTATCACTACAATACATCTTGTTATTTTGATTAGATAATCATCAAGTGTTCTAAAATATAAGCAAATAAAGTGAGAGAGTATACATAGGCTATATTACGTATACGTAATAGGTCTTTATTAAATTTTAATGGCCATCTTTAAGCATGACTCGTTGGAATTATATGAAATGGTAACACTTTACAATAAGATTCCATTTTTAACATTAACTAAGGTTAATACAAGTTGTAGAAATATTATTAATTGTTAGTTTGTTAATTTCAACATTTACTAGTGCATTTGAAATGGAGTTTTAATTCTTATTTTATCTGTTAGTTAGTTATTGTACTATGAACTAACATGAATGATAAAGGTACAACTGTATTGCTCATATTAATACATGCAGTAAAAACATATATTGCATAATGCATATAGTTCATGAAAGCTAGCTAATACATCCTTGTTAACAAATGGGACTTGCAAAGTGTTACCTATGAAATTTACGTATGTTTCTAGGTTATAGCTAACGAAACCTGTAATATTTTAATGTTTAAATTATTTTCTGTATAGAGTTCGTTCTGTAGAACATCTAATTTTAATATATTCATATTAATTTATATTAATTCATATTAATTTAGCACATTTCAGTTCAGCACTGTTTTACTTGTGAGTGTTTTGTTTGTTTTTAATCCAGTATCCATTTTAAAAAATATCGGTTGAATTATCGGTTATCGGCATGTATGGTCAAACCTAAATATCGGTATCGGTAAAATCCACTATCGGTCGACCTCTAATTATAGTAACCAAAACCATTTTAATAAATCTTTACTTGAAAATAAAAAAAATTGTTAAAAACTTAAACTTTCCAGATGTGACTCACTCACTCACTCACTCACTCACTCACTCACTCACTCACTCTCACACACACTCACTCACTGACTAACACACTCACTCACTCACTCACTGACTAACACACTCACTCACTCACTCACTCACTCACTGACTAACACACTCACTCACTCTCACACACACTCACTCACTGACTAACACACTCACTCTCACACACACTCACTGACTAACACACTCACTCACTCACTCACTGACTACCACACTCACTCACTGACTAACACACTCACTCACTGACTAACACACTCACTCACTCTCACACACACTCACTCACTGACTAACACACTCACTCACTCTCTCACTCACTCTCACACACACTCACTCACTGACTAACACACTCACTCACTCACTCTCACTCACTGACTAACACACTCACTCACTCACTGACTAACACACTCACTCACTGACTAACACACTCACTCTCACACTCTCACTCACTCACTGACTAACACACTCACTCACTCACTCACTCTCACACACACTCACTCACTGACTAACACACTCACTCACTCACTCACTGACTGACTAACACACTCACTCACTCACTCACTGACTGACTAACACACTCACTCACTCACTCTCACACACACTCACTCTCACACACACTCACTCACTCTCACTGACTAACACACTCACTCACTCACTCACTGACTAACACACTCACTCACTCACTCTCTCACACACTCACTCACTCACTCACTCACTGACTAACACACTCACTCACTCACTGACTAACACACTCACTCACTCACTCACTGACTGACTAACACACTCACTCACTCACTCTCACACACACTCACTCTCACACACACTCACTCACTCTCACTGACTAACACACTCACTCACTCACTCACTGACTAACACACTCACTCACTCACTCACTGACTAACACACTCACTCACTCACTCTCTCACACACTCACTCACTCACTCACTGACTAACACACTCACTCACTCACTCTCTCACACACTCACTCACTCACTCACTGACTAACACACTAAGGCCCTGTCCCATTTCTCCCCCCTTAAAACTTCCGAGGGTTTTGAGTGCCCTCGAAAGTAAAGTCTCCTCAACGAGGGAAGTGGAGTTGAAGATCTTTCCCTTTGAAATGGGACACCACTATATGCAAATTAGCGCGGCAATCCTCAATACGTCACGCGCAGCGTCAAAGTGTCTACTACTTCTACTACTATTTTCATTCATAAATTTGCCGGTTCCAGTTGTTGTGTTGCCTGTTGTGTGGGCTGTTTTCGTTTATCTACGTCTGATGAATCAACAGAGAAGACATGTGCAATATAGAAGACGCATTTCCGGTCATTTTGCCATATATTTGTTTGTATCTGATCGTTTAGAAGCGCACACAAAACCCAAAGTTTGCTTGTCTAACGCTGGTTGCAATCCATTTCCGAACGCGCGCGCCGCCATGGGAACCGGGGCAACGTCTCTTGCGCGGATCATTGTGCTTTTAGTAGCTGTTTTTACTACCAACGTCCCGCAATTTAGAAACCGCAGACACTGCACTTTACAACAATCACCGATTGTGCTCAGTGCTGATTCTGACGTTAAGTTTGGGTTTAGAGAGAAATGACTGTGTCGCACGCGCTGTGAAGGGAAGATGATGCGCTAGACGAACGCGGCTAGTTTTTAATAATTTTACCTCACATATCTTCTTTTTATAATCCTTGGAAGCCAAAATCGAAAATAAAATTAGATTAACTAACTTACCCAGATCAAATGTATATTTGATTTGCTTTTGAAGCACTCGGCAGATATCATATGAACATCGTCAGATAGCTTCGTGAAATATTTTCTAACATTAGTGTTGAAAACTCAACAGTCCATTGGATGTGCATCAAACTAACATATTCCAACATATTTCGACATTTTAAAATGCGTATTTGTGAAAATATACTTAAAATTTAATTGTTCCTTTCCAGCGGTGTCCGCCATCTTAGTTGAAAAATTTGACCGGCTCGCTGAGTTCGCAAGGTATCCTGGGTAATTTCATCTTCCACTTCGTTTTAAGCCTGCATCGGACCGCACTATGTTTTGAGGGTTGATTTTAAGGGGAGAATAGCACTCCCCCTTGCTCTTTGGATTATTGGGACACCCTACCCCTACACGAGAACGCGCAAAAACAAGGGTTAGGGCAGAAATCTAGGGTAAGGGGAGGTAATGGGACGCAGCCTAACTCACTCACTCACTGACTAACACACTCACTCACTCACTCTCACACACACTCACTCACTCTCACACACACTCACTCACTGACTAAAACTCACACACTCACTGACTGACTAACACACTCACTCACTCACTCTCACTCTCACACACACTCACTCACTCACTCTCACACACTCACTCACTGACTAACACACTCACTCACTCACACACACACTCACTCACTGACTAACACACTCACTCACTCTCACACACACTCACTCACTGAATAACACACTCACTCACTCTCACACATACTCACCCACTGACTAACACACTCACTCACTCACTCTCACACACACTCACTCACTCTCTCACACACACACTCACTCACTCACTCACTCACTCTCACACACACTCACTCACTCACTCACTCTCTCACACACACACACACACACTCACTCACTCACTCTCACACACTCACTCACTGACTAACACACACACTCACTCTCTCACACACACACTCACTCACACACTCACTCACTCTCACACACACTCACTCACTCACACACTCACTCACTCTCACACACACTCACTCACTGACTAACAGACTCACTCTCACACACTCTCACACTCACTCACTCACTGACTAACACACTCACTCACTGACTAACACACTCACTCACTCACTCTCACATACACTCACTCTCTCTCACACACACTCACTCACTCACTCACTCACTCACTCACTCTCACACACTCACTCTCTCTCACACACACTCACTCACTCACTCACTCACTCACTCTCACACACTCACTCTCTCTCACACACACTCACTCACTCACTCACTCACTCTCACAGACACTCACTCTCTCTCACACACACTCACTCACTCACTCACTCACTCACTCACTCACTCACTCACTCTCTCTCACACACACTCACTCACTCACTCACTCACTCTCACACACACTCACTCTCACACACACTCACTCACTCTCACACACACTCACTCACTGACTAACACACTCACTCACTCACTCTCACACACACTCACTCTCTCTCACACACACTCACTCACTCACTCTCACACTCACTCACTCACTGACTAACACACTCGCTCACTGACTAACACACTAACTCACTCACTCACTGACTAACACACTCACTCACTCACTCACTCACTCACTCTCACACACACTCACTCACTCTCACACACACTCACTCACTGACTGACTAATACACTCACTCACTCACTCTCACACACACTCACTCTCACACACACTCACTCACTCACTCTCACACACACTCACTCTCTCTCACACACACTCACTCACTCACTCACTCACTCTCACACACACTCACTCTCTCTCACACACTCTCACTCACTCACTCACTCTCACACACACTCACTCTCTCTCACACACACTCACTCACTCACTCACTCACTCTCACAGACACTCACTCTCTCTCACACACTCTCACTCACTCACTCACTCACTCACTCACTCACTCACTCACTCACTCTCACACACACTCACTCTCTCTCACACACACTCACTCACTCACTCACTCACTCTCACACACACTCACTCTCACACACACTCACTCACTCTCACTCACACTCACTCACTGACTAACACACTCACTCACTCACTCTCACACACACTCACTCTCTCTCACACACACTCACTCACTCACTCTCACACTCACTCACTCACTGACTAACACACTAACTCACTCACTCACTGACTAACACACTCACTCACTCACTCTCACACACACTCACTCACTCTCACACACACTCACTCACTGACTGACTAATACACTCACTCACTCACTCTCACACACACTCACTCTCACACACACTCACTCTCACACACACTCACTCACTCTCACACACTCACTCACTGACTAACACACTCACTCACTCTCACACTCACTCACTCACTGACTAACACACTCACTCACTCTCTCACTCTCTCTCACACACACTCACTCACTCACTCTCACACACACTCACTCACTGACTAACACACTCACTCACTCACTCTCACACACACTCACTCACTGACTAACACACTCACTCACTCACTCTCACACACACTCACTCTCTCTCACACACACTCACTCAATCACTCTCACACACACTCACTCACTGACTAACACACTCACTCACTCATCTGTTTGTATATAGTTAATTGAAGCTTTGATATGTGTTTCTGATTCAGCTGCAACATAAATAATTGAATGTTAAATAACTTAATATTTTTAAAAAAATGCTTTTATTATTAAGTTAAATAACTTAATAATAAACCTTAATAATAAAATGTTGATTAAAAAAAAAAAATACCGGCCAACTGGTGATTGACATTGTTTCATATACTCGCCATTTGGCGCTTGGCAAGTGTTCATTTTAAGCCCTGCCCTGGGGTTTCTAATTTGAATGCAATCAGCTCTTTAAAGAGCACATATTCGGCACTAATTAGACAGAGGTAGACTCGATGGGACTTTCCTAAACATCTGCAACTGTCTAATTAATCCAGTTAATGTGAAACTGAACAAACCCAGTAAACGTAAGAGAGAATATCTAGGAGGAACAGGAGTCTTTTGGGGGATAAAATGTAAATGTTGAGCAAATGTCAAATCGAGTGCTGCCGTCAGGTTTCAGGCTCTTTGTTAGAAGTTTGGTGAAAGACAGCGATGAGTCACATTTAGGGACGTGAATTTATTTAAAAGCTGAAGAGGGACCTGAGGATGCTGGGTAAATTCATGTTTCACTGATGTACTTTAATCCAGTGTTTTTCTTCACACCTTCTCTATGGACAAATTACAGATAAGTTTTAGAGATAAGTTTTACTGCTAACTTGGCTAACTCTGAGAAATCCAATCCCATCAGGATCGAAATGTCTGTGAATGTCGAACATCATTATTTTTTTACACTTCTCCTAATTTATTCTGACCTTTTAATTGAATACCGTGACTAAAGCTTAATTTCTCATTGCGCTGGTGCACCTTCATTATGAAGGTGAGTAAAATTACAGTTGGTGGCAATTGTTAATTCATTCCCTTAATTACATACTTAATGTAATGCGACAAGACATATGTAAGTCTTGTTTATTTCATGATGCACCCAGAGCACTTCCAAAATGGGCACATCCAGACGTCTTTTGTTAATAATTGCAACCCAAATGTCGTTTATAAAACGAATCCCTTCAGAATGGTGATAAGAAAGGTTTACACTCCTAATGGTACTAGGCAAAAATGTGTCTTCGGGTTTGTGTACCATCAGTTATAAGACGAAAACATTCAGTGGCGAGGATCAGAGGGCACCAGAAGTCGTTAAAATAAAGTGCAGTAATTGCCTTCTTGTTTATCTAACAAATGAGCCCTGATATGTTCTGAGCGCAGTGACTTCGGGGCATTTCTACAGAGAGAACGACAGAGCAATTTGTTAGCACTATAATGGCACTCCTTTGAGGCTTTCTCTTGGAACCTTTGCAATCTGGTCTTAAAGATAATGGACAAGTGTAGTTTTTCTTAAAAGCTAAAGATCTGCATTAATCAGAGTGATTACAATTGTTTCCGCTGTCTTTATCGCTGAAGAATATGAAATTGGCAAGAATTTGTAAGGTCTAGCACAAAAATTGGTACATACAAAAACTGCATAAAAATAAAAAAATATTTACAATAAATTTTTAGAGGTTAAAAAAAGGCAAAAGAAAGAAAAATGTAAATTAAACATGACAAAATAAAATAATTTAATTGGTTGATTGTAGGGCTGTAACGATACGCGATATAAAATCGAAATCGCGATACTCAGGTCCACGATCATGTATCCACTCACTCACATTCACTCACATTCACTCACTCACTGACTCACTCACTCACTCACTGACTCACTCACATTCACTCACATTCACTCACTCACTGACTCACTGACTCACTCACATTCACTCACTCACTGACTCACTCACATTCACTCACTCACTCACTCACTCACTCACTCACTCACATTCACTCACATTCACTCACTCACTGACTCACTCACATTCACTCACTCACTCACTCACTCACTCACTCACATTCACTCACTCACTCACTCACATTCACTCACATTCACTCACTCACTGACTCACTCACTCACATTCACTCACATTCACTCACTCACTGACTCACTCACTCACATTCACTCACTCACTCACTCACATTCACTCACATTCACTCACTCACATTCACTCACATACCGACTCACATTCACTCACTCACTCACTCACTCACTGACTCACTCACTCATTCACTCACTCACATTCACTCACTCACATTCACTCACTCTCTCTCTCACACACACACTCACTCACTCACATTCACTCACATTCACTCACTCTCTCACACACTCACACACTCACTCACTCACATTCACTCACTCACTCACATTCACTCATTCACTCACATTCACTCACTCACATTCACTCACTCACTCACTCACATTCACTCACTCACTCACTCACATTCACTCACTCACTCACATTCACTCACTCACTCACATTCACTCACTCACATTCACTCACTCACATTCACTCACTCACATTCACTCACTCACATTCACTCACTCACATTCACTCACACTCACTCACTCACATTCACTCACTCACATTCACTCACTCACATTCACTCACTCACTCACTCTCACTCACTCACTCACATTCACTGACTCACTCACTCACTCACTCACTCACATTCACTCACTCACATTCACTCACTCACTTACTCACATTCACTCACTCACATTCACTCACTCACTTACTCACATTCACTCACTCACTCACTCACTCTCACTCACTCACTCACTCACATTCACTCACTCACATTCACTCACTCACATTCACTCATTCACTCACTCACATTCACTCACTCACATTCACTCATTCACTCACTCACATTCACTCACTCACATTCACTCACATTCACTCACTCACATTCACTCACTCACATTCACTCACTCACTCACTCACTCACATTCACTCACATTCACTCACTCACATTCACTCACATTCACTCACTCACATTCACTCTCACACACTCACTCACATTCACTCACATTCACTCACATTCACTCACTCCTTCACTCACTCACTCACTCACTGTCTCTCACACACACTCACTCACTCACTCACTCACTCTCACACACACACACTCACTCACATTCACTCACTCACTCTCACACACACACACACACACACACACACACACTCACTCACTCACTCACTCACTCACTCTCACACACAATCACTCACTCACTCACACTCACTTAACTATTGTCACACACTCACTCACTCACTCACACTCACTCACTCACATTCACTCACTCACATTCACTCTCACACACTCACTCACATTCACTCACATTCACTCACTCACTCACTCACATTCACTCACATTCACTCACATTCACTCACTCACTCACTCACTCACTCACTCACTCACTCACTCACTCTCACACACACTCACTCACTCACTCACTCACATACACACACACACACACACACACACACACACTCACTCACTCTCACACACAATCACTCACTCACTCACACTCACTTAACTATTGTCACACACTCACACTCACTTAACTATTGTTCCCCAGGCCATGTAGCAATCAGTGTTAATGAGAAAATTGAGTTGGAGCTAATGAGAGACACCCTTTGAGAAATCAAGATGACCTGACGTAGATGAACAAGAGGGTACAAAATTAACACTCACCAGGAGCCAAGGCTAGTAACAATTGGCTTTGGGAAGAAGAAGAAAAACAGACCTACTGGCCACTGGACAATATGACTTTTAGAAATTGCAACTGAACAAAAAAATTCAGAACGGTAATTTTTAGAAACTAGAAAATGTTCTTCAAACATTTCAAAATGTCTTCCTTACGGATAGATGACTAGGTTGGAAGAACACTTAACTTTCCCAGAATGCAATACCAGAATGTCACGTCCGAGCATATAGATGTAATGGCCAATCAAATGCGTTTAAATTAGTTTAGTTTATAGGCTTATCGGAAACAACGGCCGATTTGTACACGTCTGATCTTTGGCACATCACAGAACACTCATAACAAGCTGTAGAAGAAAAGCAAAGAAACAATTAATAATGTAATTTGGAAACATACTTAAGACTGTTTTCAATGTGTTGCCCACAAGAATATGGCCCTATACCCAAAATAAGTAACTACAATATCAAGGCAAGTAATTGCCGATTCTTATGATAAATTGTTTCGTTTGAATAAATAATTAATTGGGACAAAACAGATTTATTGCAATGATTTACAGTATAACATGTACACTGGTCCAAAAGTTTGAGGTTGGAAAGATTTTTCTAATATTTTTGAAATAAGTCTGTCATGCTTAAGTTAACAAAGCTGCATTTAGTACAGTAAAAACGGTGAAATATTATTGGAATTCAAAATAACTGTTTTCTATGTGAATATACAGTAAAGTGTAATTTATTCCTGTGATCAAAGCTGAATTTTCAGCATCATTACTCCAGTCTTCAGTGTCACATGATCCTTCAGAAATCATTCTAATATGATGATTTGATGCTCAAGACACATTTATGATTATTATCAGTGTTGAAAAGAAATCATATTTGATCATATTATCAATCTATCATTTCATCGTAAGCTTGACTCTCTGATGGATAGTCGCTGAAAAATACAGACGTCAAACAATGTGTTTTCTGTCAGAGAAGTGCATGAGGAAGAGTAACATGCCATCCAGCTCCTGTACACAAGACAAACAGATGGTGTTACTGAGAGTCATCCATCTTATACTGTAAGAGCCGCCTGCGAACACAACCTCAGTACAAAAGGATCAAATCGTTCAGAAAAAAAGTGACATTAGACAATAATGATACAAAATAATAACGAACACAACTATGACAGCACCGTCACACCAAACAAAAGCCAACCAGTGAAAAGAACCATACACTGTGTGCCAAAACAATAGCACTCAATTATTTAAAATACTTCTAGCATCCATCTTCTTTTTGTGGTTTAAGACAAGCATTCAGCGGTGTATTGATTTCCCAAAACATCTAGAAGTCTGGCAACATTCAGAGGAATACAAAGCAGGTCTGAGGATTGTTCAGAAGTGCATTTGCTTGCTTTTAGGGGATGTCTAATGCTATTACATGCACTCTGACTTATTTACACGGTTAAAGAGTTAGATTATCATGCTAAACATGGCCAAAGTTTCAAACAAACGAGTTGGACGTATGACGGAGTATTTCTGTGCCAATTATGGGTGTAACGTCCATAAACAATCAGTGAAAGGCTCACTCTATAACATGTCACGGTAAAATACCAAGTGTTACGTTATTCTCATGATGTCTGAAAATAAATCACTCAGTCAAACTGACGGATCAGCTATATTTGTAGCCTGGGAAAACCCAGACAACTTCCGGCAAATTTAGATTTGCTCTGAAAGTTAGTCTGGCAAAGAGCTCATTCAAGCCCATTTCCAATCCGCCGAAATCGCAGCACCAATCAGAAGCGTTGGGGCGGGCTTTACACGATGACGACAGCGCTGGGATTTTGAAGCAGATTTTGTAGCCTACATTACAAAGATGGATGCCGCCGTCGAACATCACTCGTTCCAATCAGCTATCGCATCTGTTTTAAGCGATTTGAACGTTTCCTTTTAGTTAAAAACCGAGCAAAGAACAACACTCGGAGATGTGTCTCCGCCGCTCTGTATACGTCATCTCCTTCATCGCTCTGATTTAGGGCTGCAGCAATCGATTCTTTTTGTAATCGATTAATCTAGCACTTAATCGATCGATTAATCGAGTAATTGGATAAAACATTTGTTGTGTTTTTAAACAACCAAAACAAATAATGCATAACGAAAATGATGTGGCTGTAAAATGATCAAACATTTGGCTTTTGTTTATCAAAAAACAAACAAAAAAAAACTGCTATTTATTCCAACTTCAACATTTGGCTCCAAAACTAAGCCTATTTATTGCAATTTTTACCCATTTAGTATAAGTGCCAACAATGTTCTATGCTCAATTACTTTGGTAGCCGATTAAAATGTCTTCCCCAAAAGTACGAGTGGATTTGGAGAAGCAGGCTGGGGAATTTCATTTTTTGTTGTTGTCTGTAACTATTTGGAAGACGTGACATACAAACAAGGTCTCCCAAAGACTGCAATACAATATTTGTTCCTCCATCACGTCGCGGTGTATACAGTGAATGCATGCTGAAATTATTGTTGCGTGGATACATAAAAGTTTAGGCATATTTGATGCATTGCCGCAATTGATCTGACTGGCGCGTGAGAGAGACGAGGGTGCGTGTGTGTGTGTGTGAAGGGGTTCTTTTTTTAGGCTATACTCTCTTGCAATTGAACGTGAATACGTTTACTACTTAAAAACATCAAAGCTAAACATCATATCTAGTCAAACGGCATCACGACATCGCTACAAATACAGTATGGGATTAATATCAGCGAACATCAATGTATCATAGTCTTATGGTGTGTTCAGACCGAACGCAAATTTAATTATTTGCGCGAGTAGATTACATACAAAGTCAATGCAAAGACGCGAATAGACGCATCATTCGCGCCGGGCGTCGCGACTAACGCGAATTGGGAGACGCGTTTGCCACGAACGTCTTCCGCGCAAGTTGAAAAATTTGAACTCGAGCGAATGTTCAAGCGTCGAACTAGACGTGATAAACGTGTATTTGACGCTCTATCCGCGTTCGGTGTGAACACCATTAGTTTACCTTGTTTCAGCGACGCTTGGTGAAACAGCACGGAGTGGATGTTTTCGGTTCAGATGCTGAATCATTAGGGCTGCACGATTTGGGGAAAATCTCATATTGCGATTATTGAGGTCAATATTGCGATATGCGATTGCGATATAATAAACAAATGGTTTAATGAGTCAACTTCCTTGGTTCTAAAGCAAAATGCACACACAGATTAGTGATAATTCTGAAATGTGTATTTCTCAACTCAAACTAGCAACAACAACTAAATGATTGATAACACCTATAATGATCAATAAGCCATTGATGTCTGGATAAAAATTAATTTAATTTTAATTTAAGTGAACTTCAAACAATCCTCACATAAACCCATAATAAATGTCATATTTACCTGTGCTCTTCCTGTCTACAGGTAGGACATATACAGAAATTGAATAAAGTTATCAAACAGTCTGCGCTGCATAAATTATAAATTATATGGACTAAAATCCTATTTAAAGCTACACAAGTTCTTTGGTCAAGAGCAGTGAGTGTTTTTCTCTGTTTCCTTTGTTCTTTGATTAACTTTACTGACAGAAAGCATTATTGGACGCTGGCCCTTTAAGAGTTGCTGACAGAGACGCGGATCTCACACACGCCTTATTCTCTCACAACTCTTTACGACCATCATAAGACTGCACTTATGTTATAAAGACACTCAACAAATTATATTTTGCCATAATTGTGTGTTATTGTTCGTTCAGCACTATGAATCATTGAAGTCGTACTGTTGTGGTATGCCAGGTCTACTTTGCAGTAGACACATTGCACCTTGTTCTCTTCCTTTTTAAGTATGTAATGATCCCAAACTTTAGACATTCTCTGCCGTTTATGAACATCTTTACTCTCCTATATGGACATCTATACTCTATAGTATAGATCCCTGCGCGTATAGTGCGCGTCATAGGAATTTAACGAGGCTTCGAGGCAGAGTTTTTGCCTCGAGGAATTTTTGTAATTGAGTTAATCGAGTAACTCGATGAATCGTTTCAGCCCCACTCTGATTGGGTTTAGGTCTATCCGCGACGTCCGTTGGTGACGGCTCTCTGGAAATGATTTGTCTATGACGCTTTGCCAAACCATAACTCAGTAACAACTGAGAATGTTCTGGTTTTAACCAGGCTACTTTATTTGTAGAACAACCTTATGATTTGAAATTATTCATTTCAGTCTTTTTGAATGGAAGTTCCCAAAACCGAAAATGCCACCCATAATTCAAAACGCAGTAAGCTCATCAGGAATACAGTGGATACGTTTCGGAACGGTTTTTCCATTGTAATTCCTTGTATAAGGCACTATAATTTCCGCAATCACGGAATCGCGGACGGAATCGCGGAATTGGCCAATTACAGTTTTTTTCGATTGCTAAACGACAGTGAGCACAACTGGAGCTACATGTGCCAAACTCTAACGACAGTCTGCAAAACTCTACACACTTATCCCATGACTTTAACCACAACCTCCACAACACTGTGGATTTACTGCACTTTGTTCAAATGCTAACACACTGCAGTCAAAACTGTGAACCACACAGTCAAAACAGAACAGATTTCAGCTTTGTGCCTTTCACACACTGATGACTGCACTTTCAGCTGAAAGGCTCAATTATTTGTTCGAATTACAGTATGTACTTTTAGTTTCTACCTTTTTTCTCATTGCTGTAATTCCATAAATGACTACAGATTATTGAAGCAAACTGCTAATTTTCATTTACCTTAAAGAATTGTTATGTTCTAAAAACTGTAAATAAATCATGTGAAAGAATGTCACTCTTTTCTTTGAAGAAAATATTACTTTGTATGAAGTCACTGAAATTGGTCAAACTGTAAAGATGAAAAATTAGTATTTTCTGTATTGGTGTTTGATGCTAGTGTTTTTACTCTCAGTGTGTTCTGTGTGACGTGTGTGTTATCTCAGTGAGGGTTGTGTAGTGTTTGGCAGCACTGAGCCTGTTTTGAGCCATGTGTTAAGAGTTGTGTTGCTTTGAGGGAGTTTTGCAGGTGATGTGAACTCTTTAGCTCAGGGGACTGTTGGCTGTGCAGACTGGAGTTAGAGTTTTGCACATGTAGCTCCAGTTGTGCTCACTGTCGTTTAGCAATCGAAAAAAACTGTAACGCGGAATTGGAATGAATATTTGGAATGAATTTCTGTTTTTGTGTGGGAGAAGAACGTATGTCTGGGGAAAATGCAAACAGGGGGAAGCAAATGTGGGCGACACAACCCCTCCCGTCATTTCAGCTCCAATGACGGCATCAAAACAATGAAAGCATGGCGAAAAAGCGGCTCTCCACGCCTCTGCTTTCCTCGGCGAAAAAGTTAAGAAACTCGACGCTAAGCCCTCAGTACCGAGCCGAGCAGTTCGAACGTGACTTTTATGAAGTGTTAATTCGTGGAGGTGCACATTTCTGTTACCTCAATAAATTTAAGATCATTCCTATTTTATTTGTGTACATTTTAATCATTACAGTTTTTTACGATTGCTATGACAGATTTTTCAATACTTTTAACAATTTTCCAAAACTCTTAACACACTTATCACTACATCCGTCTGTGTAAGCTATACTATTAACGCATTTCTTGTTGCTTTAACACAAAATGCATACAATTAACACAAATTTAAAATGCTTGAACTTCTTTTACGCACAAGCTCAAACAAGACCAAAACAATGGATTTTTACTGCCAAATTTACCAGTGCTTTAACACTGTATGTCAGAACAGATAACACCATGTTCTAAACCTAACCTTACAAGTCAAGGTAAACAGCTGTTTATATTGTGAATTGAAACACAAATATATCCCCTGTATTTTATTCTATTGTTACAGCTGATTATGCAATTATGCAAATATAAAAATCACAGCTGATTTCTAGGAAACACACTCAGGGGTTGAGGTTCTTTCAATTGCATGACCATATGGTATACAGTAAAAGAGGACCTTTTTGGCGGATCTTTTGTGGAAAGAGAAAAATATAGAGCAAAAAAAAAAACTAACAAAAAAAAAAAGTCTGCACTAGGTAGAGGAAGATGTGTACCAGGACAAGGGAGAGGAGTTAGAATGAGTGGTGGTGCTCAATGAAGAGACAGAGCTAGGGTAATGAAATAAGACCTGCACTTGTGCCAGAGGTAGAAAGGGGACCGGTGAGAGACCACTTGCCAATATACGTGATCACATGGGACAATGTGGCATTCCACCATTCCCGTGCAGTCACAGCATTGACGCCCATCCTAGGATGATGTCCCTTTTCCTTGCCCTTACTCCCCTTTCCTCAACCCCATTGAGGAGTTTTTCTCATCCTGGAGATGGAAGGTTTTTGACCATCGTCCACAGGACCAAATGTCCCTCCTGGATGCAATGGTTGCTGCATGCCAAGACATCACAGCTGAACACTGCCAGGGGTGGATAAGGCATGCCAAAAGATTATTCCCACAATGCCTTGCCAGAGAAGATATCAGGTGATGTGGATGAGAACATGTGGCCAAATGCAGAAGACCGGGCAGATTACAAGATGACTCTTTTTCTTCTTTTTTTTCTTCTTTCTTTTTGTGCTTTTTCTGTTCGTATATTTAGTATTTTCACATATAAATGGCAGCTATATTGCACATTTTGTTATATTTCAGTAATGTTCTTTTGCAAATAAAGTCTTTACTGTATTGCAGCAATTCTGTCTCTGTCTTTTTTTTCATGAACTGTACATTCTATAAAGCTACTCTGAGATGGTCATTCATTTTTTGTATTGAATTTTTGCAGCAAAAGAAACAAAATGCATGCATTTACTAAACCTAACAAAACAAAAATTTAAAGAGGCTTCAAAAGAAACTACAGTGCAAAACACAATCTATGATCAATACAATATACTGTCTATTGTATAAGGGCATACCTGACACATAAAATAATGCAGTTTCTGTAATTTCAGCTGATGATAGTGTTTTTTTTGTCATTTTGATTCACAATTATGATTGACTAAATGTTCCTGTTGGAAGAGTACATGTGTTAGTGTTTTGAATAATTATTTGATTTTGAGACATGTTTGCAGTGTTTTGTTAGACATAGTGTATTGTGTTAGTGTATTATTGTATTTTGAAAATTAGTTTTGGAGTTTAGTTTACAATGTGTGATTTTGAACATGAAATTAACCGTTTTGCCAATTGTGTGTTTTAGGTGTGTTGGTGCGTTAAGAGTTTAAGAAACTTGTTAAATGTATTGAAAAAACTGTCATAGCGATTGGAAAAAACTGTAACATTAAAGGCAAACTCTTTTTACAACTAAAATAACAGTAAAGAGTAAAAAAAAACTGAATTCCCAAAAATTTGCAATAATTAAAATGGAAAAAACGGAATTTGGGAAAAAATAAAACAGATTGCTTGGGCACTTTCACATTGAAAATGGGCAATACATTTCTATCTGGATCATTTAGATCGGTCGTGGGCCCTGTGTCTCATCTGGTTGCCCGTTGATGGCAACATTGCCCAAAAAAGTTGCCCTGTGTATCATCACCTTAAGAGCACCGCTCACCAACATCAGGGCCTGAATTTCGTTTTGGAAAATGGGGGTTGGATAATTCTCATGGGGGGGATTTTTTTTTTGTTTGAGGGGGAGAAAGGAGGGTGAGGTTTTTGGCATTTTTTAGCGTTTAGGTGTCATGACAAAGACACTGACAGGTTATGATGTATTTGTTTATGTCAAGGTGTCATAACAAAGACATATCAAACAATGTCATATTTGCATTAAAAATGTCATAACTGAGTGAATGACACTTAGGCCCTGTCCACACGGACACGGGTATTTTTATAACCGTGACTTTTTTTACGCGGTTCGGCCGTTCGTCCACACGAAAACGCACTGAAACCGAACATTTTTGAAAACCCCTGTCAGGGTGAGGATTTTCAGAAACGCCGGTTACAGTGTTGTCGTGTAGACAGTGAAACCGGTGTTTTTGCCTTGCGACGTCAGAGTGTGCGCCGTTATCAGCTGTGTTTGACATCAGATTTGCGCTTCTGATTGGCCAACGTGGCTTTAGGGTTAAGGTTTATATCGCTGCCTGCTGGCGTGGCATGCTCTTGACCGCGCTTGATTGCGTGTTTTTACGTTTTCATGTAGACGGAGACCGAGCATGTGTGGACGGGATTTTTTAAAAAAACGCTGTAGGAAAAACTCCGGTTATAAAAATACCCGTGTCCGTGTGGACATGGCCTTAATGACAGTTGTCATAAACATGCTTAAAACCTCCTTCATATTCATAACGTGTGTCATGTCATGATTATGAAGGTGTCATGTCAGTCTTATGCACACCCTTTCAAGTAAAGTGTTACCGAGAGTTGTTAAAAGAATGATTTGATTTTATGATCTGTGTGGATTACGATTGCGGGAATTTCCCGCATTATAAATGGGAGACCTGCGGGAATGATTAGAATTATGCGCAATACCCCCAATCCCGCGCCGAAATTCGAGCCCTGAACATGCTTTGTTCGTTGCTCGAAAAAAGATTTGACATTTTGTTTTTAGCCCACGAAATCAACAAGGTTACCAAAGAAGTGTGATTTTTATTGTGAGGGAAAGATAACCCTGTTCAGCTTCCCAAAGATCCCGGCGTTAGGGGAACAGTGGATGCAGTTAAGTTTTTCGGTGACAAATGTTTTATAACATCTGAAACATGGAGCGGTCCCAGCGATCCCGGATCATGAGTCGGATCCACAGGCGGGGAGTTAAACTGCATCAAATGTCTGTGTTTTGTTGGCAATCGGCATGCAAGTGCATATAATTTATAAACAACACGAATATAGTGAATCAAGTTATCCAGGGATAATGCAATGATGTATTGTGTGTGTTTAAATACATTTATTTAGCTGTTCCCCATAAGTGTCCATTTGTTTATCCTAAGTGTTCTTTCACGCCTGAGTGTTTGTTTCAGAACCAGGTGCGTTTTCTCCCTTGGTTCGGTTAATTTATGGCAATCGCGCTCGGATCCGCACTTAAACAACCACTCTGAGATCGCCTGAACGAGATGTTCTCGCCCGATTGCAAACGAACTCTTGGGAAGGTTCGCTTGAGGTGTGAAAGCAATCAGACCCAACGAACCAAATGGTATTATAATTAATAACAGGAAATGTGCTTTATAAATAGCAGTAGTGTCTGCTTATGTGAGTGAGTCTGTCTTTTATAAATCTGATCAAACTAAAGACTCTTCAGAGATATGAAGGATGCAATACTACTCTATAGATACTCAAGATTAACATGAGATTGGCAGAAACTGTGTGTGTTATGTACTCTTTAAGAATACCACGCTACTAATGGCATACACCCAGAGCGAGTTTTATTCAAGCGTGTTGCTGTTGATAGTCAGTCATGCTTTTGAATTAGCACTTGAGAAGGTAGTAGCACTACTTGAGAAGTGTGAAGAGTCTAGAAACTCCCACTTTTACAAGAGCATCAGCAGTCTCTCGACTCCAAGATGACTGACGTAAAAAAATAGAAAGGAAGGTTTATTTTTCCTCTCAGCTCCAGCTGGACTCTTCATTACACAGCGACACTGACCATGTCAAAGCTACAGCCTTATGTTTGGTTTGTTCTTTTAAATTAGCTTTCTGTGAAGAGATTTAAGAGGACAGGCCTCCCTAAAGCAGCTTCACATGACTTGAAGTATCTCAGCAAAGCACCATTCAAGTGCCCAAAATCTCTCAAGATGATTAGCCTAAAATGATGAAGCCTGTATAATAATATCTGGTCCTTCCCATCATGCACAGCAAGTCTGCTCTCAAATTATAAGTTTGGCCCTGGGATGCAGATCTTCAATGATTTATTATGCTGTCAAAATCCATCAGTTGTCTCCAGCTCAACATATTACTGGAGGAAATTATTCTGGTGTAATGCGAGCCAACCTCATACTGCAAAATTACAAAGGCGCAGACACACAGATGATGCTCAGGTGGTATGATGGGTCATTGTTATAACAAAACAATAGTGTTATTGACTGCAAAGCCATCCTCACCTGCTAATAAAAATGGCATCTTGCTATGTCAAGACACAACTGTTGCCTTTTCCCTCTGTTTGCATTAGGGCTGTCAAAATGGCTGAAAAGCTAAATTCGAATTTCTTTATTAAATATTAGTAGGGATGGCCCGATACCGATACTGGCATCGGGGATCGGGCCGATACTGTCCTAATATACTCGTACTCATAAAAATTCGCCGATACCACGCACCGATACCACGCACCGATACCACGTACATTTTGCAAAACGAAACTGGCCGCCGCGAGTGCTTTGTCGAGGTGAACTGAGGCATAGGGAAGTATAATGTCGGCGGTTTGGGCTCATTTCAAGATATGATGATGACAACAGCAAGGCAGACTGTGAGTTATGTTCAGCTAAGGTGTCGAGAGGAGGGAAAGAAAGTACATCGTTTAACACCAGCAATCTAATTAAACATCTGAAGACGCATCATAGACCTGATGGCCGAGCGCGCGCGCGGGCGGTAATGCACTCACTCTGTGTGTGCGGGAGAATAAAACGATTCGCGGGACTCCCGCAAACTAGAAATATCTATGAATAAAACATAAAAACTAAAAGATTTGTATTCATCTCTTGCAGAAAAGCAACAAGAACAACTACAACAAAATAGAAACGATTTACAGGACAGAGTTTCTATTCATAACATGGTTACAGCGTTGAGCGATATAGCCAATCACAGACATATGTGTTGATTTCTGGAACGCAATGGCCAATCAGAAGCATTTAAGATAGACTCCCCTCACCGCTCAAAACAGACTTTTTTGTTCAGTGCTGAATTCTGTATGCTGGCAAATCCTCTAATTATAACAAACAAAGTGTGGATATTATGAAAGATTGATTGTGCAGTCAGCTTCATTGATAATAACAGAGATGTGTGAGATCGCGATGAACTGTCAGCTTTTAGGATTTATTAAGGGAGCGCACTTTGCGCGCATTCCGTCATGCCAGACCATGCACGCAGTAGCCTGCTTGCTTTTATGTTAAATTAACAGTGGTTTGTGTGTTAATACATTTATTATTTTACTAATTTTTATTTATTTTTAGACTTGTTAAAACAAGCAGAGAAGAAAATAAAAACAGTCTTCTAACCTGCATGTGTTCTAAAATAGTCGTCTTCTCTTCTGGGAGCCTATTACTTTTGCGGTAGAAATATCGGTATCGGTACTCGGTCTCGGCAAGTACACAAATGTAAATACTCGTACTCGTATCGGTTTGAAAAAAAATGGTATCGGGCCATCCCTAAATATTAGCGAAATTCGAAATATATTCGAATTCTAAAGGTTAGAGGGAAAAAAGTACTGTATTGTCACCGATGACCACAAGAGGGTGCAAGCGAGCGCAAAAAAACAAATATAAACCAAATCAAGCATCGCATCTTTTATTGAAATTAAATGACATTCACTTTTTTTAAAGTGCATTAACTTTTAAATCAATTGTTCTAAATTAAATGATAATTTCCTTAATGTGCATGCAAGGAAAATTAGGTTACAATAGTGCATAAAACTGTGTTCGTGCATCTAACCTGAGAAAACACGCTTCAACAGACGCGTAATGAACACTAAATAGCAATCTGCATAAATAGCAAACAGAAACACTCACTTCTACTCACTACATCTACATAAAGTTCATCAAAAACACCAGACGCTCATCTTGATGTGCAGCGAGTGCTGAGCGCTTTCTGCTGACAGTGTTTCCAGCTGATGAACACACACGCTCATCTTGATCTGACCGATGTGCCAGATATGGTCAAGTGTGTCGTTGCACGATGTTTCCCACGATCTAAGAGGGTTATCGTCAGCGAGAAGCCTTTTCCCGTTTTTTTTTCAAATTAGCAACGCACCCGCAACGCTGTAAATTGGATAAGCTAACAAAAACACACCGCGTCAGTTACGCCATCATCATGTCTCGCGCATCTTGACACACCAAAAATTCAAATGCATTCGAATGTGTATGTTATTTTTAAATTCAACAAACATTTGAAATTTGATTTTTTATTTGACAGCCCTTGTTTGCATCACTTTCATTCTCTACCAAGAACTAACTGTACAGCATCTTCAAGATCAATGAAGTAAAACTTGTAAACATTCACTTTCCCTCCATAAATCCAAAGAGAGGCTCGGTTAAAGCGTGTAGGGAAGCTAGTTACAGTGACCAGGATATTGCAGCACTAGAATTTCCCTTGAGAATCTCTGGTCAATAAGCTGACAGACTGGCCAACGGGCTCAATAGCTTGTGTGTCAGCTTCCATGGCAAGGGTCATGCATTTAAAACTTGCTCAAGTAATATTAGGAGAGCAAAATAATTAAATTCAGCAAAAATGGGAACTTCGACCGGGAATTAACAGTAAGGATGACCAGCTAACCCGGGGCCGGTGTAAGAGTGTTTTGTGTTGCAGATTCTGGTGATTAGTCACCAAGACAATGTCTTCTAGCTGGCTAAAATAGATGGCTTTGCCAAATTTGTAAAAATGACTTGTGATCATCTTAAATTCAGACTACAAATCCATTTAATAATAATATTAATAATAATTTTGTAATGTCATTTGAAAATGTATATTTCAGTTAACAAAAAATGTTAAAGAATGAAAAATATATGTAATATAGGGCTGCTCTTGACTAAAGATTTTTCTAGTTGACTAGTAGATGTTCATTTAAACGATTAGTCGACTAAT
Source organism: Rhinichthys osculus (assembly GCA_029959095.1). NCBI lineage: Eukaryota > Metazoa > Chordata > Actinopteri > Cypriniformes > Leuciscidae > Rhinichthys > Rhinichthys osculus. Next base: position 29,300,568 of record JARWKJ010000024.1, read on the forward strand.
TGCATGTGTATATTAATAAGCCACTTCTAGGACGACTAACAATTAATTGAATATTGGGGGGCAGCCCTAGCAATATATAAAAATGCTTTGGAAAAAATAAAAATTGATTAAGATGGCATTTTGTGGTTGAAGTGAGGAATGAGAAATCATTGACAGGGCAATTAAAAATTTGAAATACAGTCACACAAAAAAAAGTATTATTGAGACCTGTCAAATATGACTTTTAGGAAGTGGACCAACCAAATAGAGAATGACAGTATTGTACAACCTCAGCTTCTTTTAAACACATTCCCTGCTGGAATTTCTCACCAGCGACATTCCAGTAGATGGACAGAAGTAAATTATCCAGAGTTTGTGTAGAAACACAGCCATAACTTTGCTGCAAATTAGACAACCATTCACAGGGACAACTCTATAGTACAGACCCTGTAGTTGGACCTGCCCTTGACCCTGATGAGACATAATGTTGTTACACAATACTCATAAATCTGATGTTTCATTTTAGCTAGAAAGTAATGCAAGCGCCTGGGTGCACCGGTCACAGGGTCATACCCCCCCAAATACAACCATGTCTATCTGACAAACAACCCCAGCAGAAACCAATGAAAAACTGAGTCCCACACTGGTTGAAGCTAGTTTAATTAGACTAAGTGCACTTTCTAATGCATAGTAATGACCTTTTAACTCCTGAGCATTACTGACTTTTGACAGCAATTATCCTCCAGAAAGGAAGTGTATTTGAATAATGGTGTAACATACATGACACAAATCTGCCAAAACTGTACAATATCCAGACCAATGGGTGACAGATGCGTTTTGTTCTTCTGTCCAAAGAATTGTGTCTATTTGTCTATCCAGATAACAGGGAACGTTCTCAGAACTTTGGCTAACATTCTGTCGAGGTTCTCTCGAGTTCTTAATAGAATGTTCAGAGTAGGGATGCTAACCGATGACCGTTTGACCGATGGTTGACCGTATCAACGCTAACCGATCAAAGTTGTCGGTAGTCGGTTAAAAAAAAAAAGATCTCTAAATTAGGCTATTATAGACAGTGGACTAAACCCTACTACAGTTAGCCATTTCATTCCAAGATATTTTTGTGTGAAGTGAACAAATCCCTCACTAAATTTTTCATAACTCGCCTGTTTGTAGCTACTTATTAAACCAATAAAAACATTTGGTGCGAGGTCACAGCGTTTGGGTTCGCGCGCTCACAAGGTTTGCGAAAAGTAAAGGCTACAGGCTAAAACACTCGAGGTTAGAGTCAGGGCAGACGACAGGATGAAGCGTGCAAAGAAAAGTAGTGTGTGGGACCATTTCACCAAAAAGAATGACACCGATGTAAGTTGCAACTTGTGTAATACAGTGCTTAATACAGCCGTAGCACATCTATGATGTATCACCTGAAAACGCGACACCCGCATTAGATTTGGAAATACATTACATCTACATTTCAGTAGTAACAGATAAGGTGATGATGATCATCATCTTTCTTTATTATTGTTAGCACTAACGTTACCTCAAACTAAAGCCGCGTCTCTTCGGAGCTGTCATTTCCTTAAATGAGCCGTGCCAATGTTTCAAATGAGCTTCTGACGCTAGACTAACGCCTTTATTTTCAACGCGATCACCTTGTACCCAAACCATTTCGAAACTAAGGAGCCATTTGTCCTCCGACTACATACAAGCTCCTCGGCGCCGCGTTTGCGGGACTCCTGTTTCGCGCTGTAGGGGACTTTTAAAAAAGTGACGTGAGTGGAAGGGCGGCGCTGGGGCAGTGTGTGTGTGTGTGTGTGTGTGTGAGCGGGACGCAGAGCGGCAGAGAGATGCGACAAAGTTGCGAAATTGCAGGCGCGGCTCGAAATGGCTGTTATTTCAAATAGCATGGCATATTTTAAACTAATCGGTTACCCGGTTTCAACCGGTTAATGAGGCTCGGTGGTCGGTCAAGAAAATTTTTAGTTTTCGCCATCCCTAGTTCAGAGTTATCCAGTCTTTAATAATGTTGTCAAATTGTTATCATAAAGTTATTATTTACACATCCTTCATTAAATGTTATTTTCTGAAATGTTTTGATTGGATGATTGTCTAATGTTTTTTAAACATTACTACTTGTTTTAGAACGTTAAGAACACATTCAAAAGTAACATTCCCATCATTTTTCCAAAATTATACATTTGAATGTTCCATTTACATTTGCATAACCCAAAGAAAGTTTTAAAAACTGGACGTTTGGGATGTGCACACCATTTTTGTATTTTTTTTACTTTTCATTGAATTTTCAGAGAACATTAAGAAATAATGTTTTCAAAACATGAAGGTTTAGTTTATCCAAAAATGAAAATTCTGTCATAATTTACTCACCCTCATATCGTTCCAACCCCCGTAAGTCTTTCGTTCATCTTTGGAACACAAACGAAGATATTTTTGATGAAATCTGAGAGCTTTCTGTCCCTCCATTGACAGTCTACTCTACGCAACTACCACTTTCAAGCTACAGAAAGCTAAAGACATCATTAAACTAATCCATGTGACTTCATGAATTTTATGAAGCGACACGAGTGCTGTTTATGCAAAAAAAGACCACTTTATTGACAAAATATTAATCTCCAAACCGCGTTCACGAGAGAACCATGACGCATGCGTGTTGCGTTGATGCGAGAGCAGACGTTCCGTGAACGTGCTTTGGAAATTAATATTTTGTAAATAAAGTGGTAAATTATGTTTTTTTATTGCACAAACAAAGCACTCGTGTCGCTTCATATAATTGAGCTTAAATAACTGGAGTCACATGGATTACTTTAATGATGTCTTTACTACCTTTCTGGAGCTTAAAGGCCCCCTGAAATCAAAATTTAAGTTTAGCTTTTAGTATGAATATGTTAGCCTTAAGGTTATGAATAAGCTTGTGTGCTCCAAAACAATGACAAAAATTCGCATTTAGGAAATATAAGCATTCAAAACTTAGTCTCTCACTTCCGCTAAAATGGATCACGGATTTTTATGACATCACCAGCTTCTCATCACATCTTCTGTCCAATCAAATGCTCTCTAGAATTTTAAGCTCCGCCTCCTATGCTATACCACCAGGCCAAAGCGACCGTTGACACGTCACAGAGCAATATGGGTTGTTCGGTTGCTCAAACGCTTGAGTTTTATTCCGTTTTCCAACTGTAGGTTGGTTAAGAACGAAATGGCTAGAATTTATTCACAGTTCACACCTCTATTGAATCTAATTCGCTCGGATTCGCTTCCATGGTGCTGTTAATGTCAAGTACGACTTGCAGTCTGTGAGTTAGACTGAACACTATTGGCTATTTGAAAAGGGGGAGGGAGGGGTCATTCAATATGTCCCGCCTTAGCTTCCTGTTTCAGTGGAAATTGCGTCAAATCATCATACAACGCCGGGACTTTAAAAGTGGTAGTTGCATAGACTGTCAATGGAGGGACAGAAAGCTCTCAGATTCTATCTATCCTGCTGGATTAGCACAACTCAGTCCTAACAATGATCTCTCTGGGCTGCACTCAGGGAATGAAACCCAACACTGGCATTACTCCTTATAAGCAATATATTGGGAGATGAGGGCAGCCCGCCCAGAAAGCCCACAGGACAAAGTGTTCTCTGTATTTAAGAGTAAAAATCCACCTCTGCTCGACCCCCACTGAGTTCATCAAGATATGTTCGGGTTGAAAACAACTCCAGAGACAAAAACCTCTGAAGTCAGCAATACCGTGTAATCAGTGACAGAAAATCAAGGAATGGCAACTGAGTAGGCAGTTAACACTTGCCGTGCCCTGGCACATTAGTTTTTCTTTGTCCGTGTATGGGAATGAGAGGACATGGTTAGAGGTTAGGTGAGAAAGACACTTCGGCACATTAATTATGTTTGTAAGTGGAGAAGTCTGTCCTCCTTAGGACAATTCAAGGTGGAACAACAACTATGATTAACGATCAGTAAAACCGAACTGTGCCACACAGCAAAACTGTGAGACTGTCAATGACGACTGGCATCAGCGTAATCTAGCCTACATCTCCCTATTGATTGCTGTAGTATAATAAATTACACCATTTAGACTGCCAAATAACTTTAAATATAAGGCTTAAAGCTATAGTAATGTTTACTAATATTATTAATCAAATATTCATAATGCATATTATGTTTTTATTGTTGTAGTTTAAGGATATTTTTAACTAGTATTGTGAAAAACATAACATTAATATCGTTATCAGCACTCTAAAAGTATATAAAAATCTGCATATTTGGTCGTAAAAATAACAATATGTCAAACTAAACGAACACATTTGAACTGATAAATGCGTAAATACCAATAAGCTCTATGTGACACACACTCGTCACAAGCGTTAAATAATTCTACCTGAAAGCACATGAATTTGCGCTGGTTCCGCCCAAGCAATATTCATATTGTGCATAATTAGCCATATACTGTATATCTGATAGTACAGATTGTATGGGTATTGACATAAACCCTTAATGCCAAACTTTATTAGATTCCGCCATTATAGTGTAGTCATCTAATAAAATAAATAAACAGACCGAAGGACGAGTATGCAGTGATCAAATAGGTTAACGTTACGTTTACAAATATTTGCGCAATTAAAAAACATCGCAAATCCCTGAGAGAAATCGAGGAACTTTAATAATTATAATACGATCAAAAACAATATGGCTATTGTTTTCTATTTAAGATTAAATGTGTACTCTAATTATAGTACACTGATAATTAAATGATTATATAGATCAAAACAATTCCCGGCACGAGGAGAGGCGTGGGTAACAAAGAAACTACGATCACTTTCATTGAAGTCCTTTGACTTTCAAGTTCATGCAGTTCATTCTAAGGCAAAAAAAAAAAAAAATCTTCCAGAGATTAACTGATCTGAACAAAGAAAGTGCACTTCACAAAAGCCTGTCCACACACCCATCTATCCCTCATAATGATCTTACCGTCTAAATCCCTGAAAAGACGACGGCCACGACATCCGTGATTTCTTCAGACCCGGTCGGTGACCCGTATCCACCGCGTAGGTTCGGTCCATTTTCCCCGGTGCTTTCAGGTAAGCTATGTGTCGATGTGTGTGAGAATATCCCACTGTCTCCCCCTCTCTCGCTCGCTCTCTCTTCACTCACTGATGTGTACTGAGAGTTTCTGTGCTAGAGACTACAGGCTGCTGCCTCCGCAAATGTTTAGGAGGAGCGCGCGCATCATCTCCACACTGATGCTGCCGGTCACTTTCCCGCTCAGCAGGAGCGACCGTTATTTTAAACCGTCACTGACTCTGAGGAAAAGCGACTTAGGATAAGACGCCTCTAATATATACCACCTCATCTTCATAACAAGATGAATAACTTTAATTAAAAAAATTAAAAAAAATCATAGGAAGCACATCTTGTCAGGCAAAAATACTGTAATTGACCATTATTGAATCTCAAACTGACAGGTAGACAGAATCTTTATCAACTATCAAGTAGACTAGGCCATATCGAAGTAGCCTAGCCTAGGATATCGAAGTAAAGTAATCACTACAACTATCATACTTTGTTAATTTAAGGAACGTTTTTAACAATAAAAAACAGGAAACAGTTTAAAATACCCCTTTGTAGCTTTTAATGTGTTTATTAGCATGGGGTTTGTCTATATCCTATTGTAGTTTACTCCTAAAAGTTGAAAACTATACAAAAAAATTAGCAATTAGCTATCAAAACTTAAAATTTTGCATTTTAATGACTTTACTGGATTTAACTTGCTGAGATAACTTAAATATACAAAGTTGTCACTTAATACAGCTTCACATTTCAAGTTTATTAAACTTAAAAGGCAGCAAAAACCCTTACTTTATATTGAAAACTTTTTTTTCTAAATGTACACAGATTAAAAATTTAAAACCCGAAAAATGTGTTGACTCATCTCCACTCAATAATTAAGGATAAAATGGTTTCTAAAATGAGAACATCTGCTCTTAAATTATAGAGTGGTGCAGGGATGACGTAAATTTGTAGGCCACCCCATAACTTAGCATCACACTGGTTCCCTCGACAAATACCAATAGGATTTTCCCATAGGCTTTTGGATTATCACAAAAAATAATCTCTGTGATCAACAACAGTTAATAATATTTATATTTTGTCCAAGAAAATTTTCACAAATGAACACAAGTTTTATGAATTTTGAAGCTTAAACACAATCGCCAGAAGTAAAATGCTAAAGGTATAGGCTATAAACTAACTAAACCACGGTCCCACGACTTTAACGTCATCAGCACAAAGAAACATGTTAGAATGGTTTGCAAGAGCATGATTATAAACACCACGAGGCTGCAAAAGTGGACTGAGTTCACCTGTGCGGCGTGATGGCGTTTAAAGTCCCCCTTTAGTCAACAATTTTATCCCTTAAAACTCATCTTTGATCACCGAAATAACATATTTAAAAAAAAAAATTCCTTGCAAAAATGTACACCCTTGCCTCATTTAGTATATGTGGTACTATGAATATGCAAATGAGCCCTGCCTCCACTCACTCACTCACTCAGCTCAGAGATCCACTGGTTGACGATCACACGTTGATCTGATTGGTTACAAGGTCGTTTGTGACGTCAGAAACACCAGCGATTTCAAACCGTGTTTTTGAGACTGTCTTTGGTTCACTGCAGTTTTAAGGAGAAATACTCAGCAATGGTGTTTGTCTTAAAGCATATTAAAAACACCACATAGACAAATAAACAACATTAAAAGGTTGATTTTCACCACAGGGGACTTTAATGTCTCCGACTGCCTCTGTAGTCCCATTTAGCCACTTGTTAGCAACCGTCTTTTTCCAGACACGGGTAATACTGATGTATTTTATGTCATAGAATAAAACATGAAAGTGTCTTGAGCTTGTGTTCACCACAGACCTTATTTCAGCCATTTAACCAAAAACTCATTCAAAAAACCCATTCACTTCGGGACGATAGAACTCGTTTCCGGGTTTTAGCCTATAAAAATGCATCATCCCAGCACCACTCTATAAATACCGGTCTCTGACTAGCAATAACATGTACAAATCCTGATTCATGGCTGTAATGTAAACTTTAGACTATTCGCTAATTGCTATTAAAAATGTATATACAAATAATATCTCTAATCCAAACTTACTATTTTAATAAGAAATATGTCAAAACAAGTTATTTCATGGCACAGTTAACTAACATTTTCCACCGACATTGTGGGTGGGCTCTTGAGACCAAATTTTCTTATGCAAATTAAAGTTTACTGTAGGCTGACTGATTTTCATAAGTTGATAAGTTTCATGATTCAACTGAATAATGGATATATGTCTGGTAGAGGAAATCAAAGCACCTACCGGTTTAATGTTTGTGTGCGCTTTGTGCTCTGTGAGCTTGGGAAGATAGAATATGGAAATGATTTTTTTTCAGTTATGAATCTGCATGCGTGAGTCAGACAGACAAGTAAATCTTTCAAGGGAATAAAATAGACCACATTAAATGTAATGACACTGGATGGTTGTCAATGATATTGATAATCCATGAGATGTTTTTCTGATACATCAAATTAAAGATTCACAAACTGACCTCCTTCTTTGAACACGCCCAAGACAGGACCCTTCTTACAGGGGGAGACTACAACCAGTCCTCAAAATAGGCATATGTCACAGTGATTTATTGAGTCAAGCAAGTTAGTGAGGTCCGGTGTAAGTTGAACATGATGGACCCTTAAACTACCCTAAATATATGGATTTATTAAAGGTGCAGTATGTGAGATTGACAACTAGCAGTTGAAATAGGAAATATTGCAGTCAAAATACAAAATATTGGAGATAACTGTGACGTCAAAACCCGGAAGTCTAATTCACCAGTGGTTCCCTCCAGATTTTCCTATGGGGTTTTTCAATATAGGAGTAAAATAAGGTATGTGGTAAACATAGCTTGACGATATTTGGACGTTTAATCCTACAATGTAAATCGCACACACTCACACCATTCTTATCTAGTTACTTATTAGAAACATAATTATTTTTTATTAAACATAAAATTGCCGTTTCTCGATATTGTTGCATGAAATTTACATTACAGAGCAAAACGTCCAAGTATCGCCAAGTTATGTTTACCGGCAGAGACCTCATTTGTTTTCAGCGTCTAAAGTGGGAAAGAGCTTTGAGATTGACTGTACAACTAGATTTAAAAAGAAATAAGAGGTATATTTTTAGACTGCTGAAATCGTTGCAATTCATAGAAACAGAAAATTTCATGAAATGTGGATTTGCAGTTATCATTTGTCAATATGCTGAATTTAGTGGTAAAATCATACCCTATATATTGTATTGACAACTCCTCAATTCAATATTTACCATCGTATATTCTGCATAATTGGATGTTTTTAAATAAACACTGACAAAAAACTATACAAGATTTAGTGATGGACGATTTGATGATATAGGCTATATATAACATTGATATAAGTGATCACATGGATTTAGACCTATATTATATTTATATAAAGCGTTCACAGGCAAATTTGCTTTATGTATTTCCTCGGCGTCGAAATCAGGCTCATATAAATGTGAGGAAACAGGATTCCTGCTGCATGTCAATATCCATAATCACTGGATCTCTGGTAAGTTGTAAGGAACACTATATCGAGTCCAAGCTTTAGTTTAAACTGATAATAGTTTGTAGCATTTTCCTCTATTAAATCCAGTCACACAGCAGCTCTTCTGACACTCAGTCGGGAAAGTGACATCAATGCATAACCTCTATACTGAAAAACTAGCATGTGAATAATCTGTGTAATTGGGAATGTGCAAATGCAGAGCCATAATTTACATCACAACGCAAAGAACAAACTCAAAAATCAGTTTTTTATGCTTTACATGGAGCGTGACGCATGGTCTATTTATTACATGCCAAAGCATGCACAAACTTCAGAACGAATCCCAGATGTATTCACATTCAATTGGCAGAATATGACTCACCACACACATAAAAATTGTATTCCGGTCCACGGCTGATTCAGGCTGCTGATACGATGCCACTCCAGCACAGCATGGCTTCGGCAAGAGACAAATTCCTATTTCCATACGTCTGTAAAACCTTTTCAGAATTTAGATATGCAAGGTTGTATCTATAGAACCCCAAAATCAGTTAAGGTCAGCTATAATGAAAGGTGTTTAGGATTGTTCATGCTTCCCTGACATGAAAGTGCACAGTTCAGCAGAATCAGTGTTGAAGCTGATTTAAACAATCATGGTGTCAGGCCAACGGGCCAGTCAGATCGACCCAATCAGCAGCAGATGTGAAACCATGTTGAAGAAACTCAGTGAATTATAAATGAACCATGCTTGGGGCCAAACTAGACAATATATGAAGGAAACTTCTTTAGAAAGCAGCACAAATCTCCTCTGGAGTTTGTACAGGTCAGAAAATCTGTAATGCAAACCCAAGAAAGTGCGTCAGGTATTCTATTAATTTCACTTTAAGGGCGAATGACTTTGTGACATTTAAACTGAACGTCTGTGATTCAGAGCCTGACAGGAAATTACTCTCTCACTCCCAACAATGTGAATAGATCCAACAGTGTTTTCTCTGTGGGGGAACGTAAGAGAAGACATAAAAATAAAATCTGTCCTTGGTTCTAAGCGGCACTTCCATCTTTTCATATAACCTTGTAAACTATTAGACGTTAATGGAAGGAGATTGCACCCAGTCAATAAGGTTTGATTGAATCCTGCCACACTAAAACACTACATTAGTGCACGACTAGTTTGGTCTAAAAATAAAATGTAGCTCCAAGATGACGCAGGTTTTCAATGAACAGCCATGGGAGGAAATTGATTGTGAATGGTGGGGTGCCACTGATTTCGCTTTGTTATAGAATAAGGCCATATTTGTATGATGTATGATGCCAGCTAATGAAGAACGCCAGTTATCTCAAATTACTAGTAGAATCTTTAATATGCAAAGAAACTTCTAAAGACAAACATGAAGTCAATGCTAATGAAATATTCATGCTGATTCTATATTGGCCTGATAAAACTCTGTACAGTAGTATGTTAAACTTCAGTCTATCAACATCTAAGCCCTAAACAACCTCATCTAAAAATGCCAGGCATCACAGCTGAAATACAACCCTATATATAAACTAAATATTTACAGGAATAATGGTTGAAAAAATAAAACCTTTAGTTTTTAGTAGTAGATTTAGTGTTTTCAATAGCATCCACTGTATAAAGCTCCTAGATCATTTATAATTTTTCACAGGTTATATTGTCGGGTGTTTTTTATCTGCTGAAATTTACTGGAAAGATCATTTTTTGCAGTGTTTCGTCAGCAGAATCATCCAAAAACACATTAGATAACAGTACAACCCACTGAAGAGATCACAGCCTCGCTTTCATTCCTGTTAAAAATCAAAGATGTCGCTGTTGTGAATAAGGTCTGTTGGATCAAGATGAACACAGTTCCTCAATGTTATTTACATATTTAAATATACAATTTATTTAACATATGAAGAGTTTGGTTCAAAAACGTGATAAACGCCATTTAAAAAAAAAAAATTGTTACTGCAAAAATCAGTATTGTATCTGGTTGGTATTGAAAAGTCAATGTTTAATTTTAAGTAAAATGCGATATCCGCCGTGTTATTCAGTCATGTTTTCTCCCTTTCTTTCCAAACCGTGACAAACGCCAGCCTCCCTTCTCTGCAGAATGCGATATATCCGCTCTCAACCAATCACAACGCACCATTCCACGCAATGTAAACAGTAACGGCACCGCCTTAAATACACCCGGCTTCCTAGTTTTTCTTATCTATTTTGTACTTTTCGATCAACAAACAAACAAAAAAATTAATAATTTTGACGGCATTGATGAACCTGTGGTTGTTTCTGCGGTGGGTAAGAAACGTAAGGCATCGAAATCGAATCATTTACGTGAGGAGATTAAGAAGATGAGGCACTCGGGAGGAGGAAAAATGTTTTCAATCTTCTTTACAGTTCTTAATAAAAATATTATACTAATAAACTTACGTTGTTGTGTATTTTAAACAGTTTGAATATGAAAAAAAAAAATTTATATTGATTCAATGGATTAATTGCATTTTGAATTTAAAAAAAAAAGGATTTATTGCATTTTGGGGGAAAAAATAATCCATTTTTATAATAAATCTTTGAAAATCAAAACCTGGATTTAAATTTTTTTGTTATTATGACCTACAAATGCTATGTGAAAGTTTGAAACAGAAAATAGTGGTTTTCATCTTCCACTTTATTGGTAAAGAAAACACATTTTTACTCAAATTAATCTAAATGGATTGATTGCGTTTTGGAACCAAACTCTTCATATTTCATGATTAATTATATCACACTTCAAAGGGAAATTGAATTTACCATTGTGTGAGGTTGAGAAACAAAATTTAACAAAACTGAAATGCCATGGCTTTTCAATACCACTTCAGTTTACAAATTTGTTCCAAACTGAGAAGCAGCTTCTAAAGCTCACAGTGTACTTTAAATAAAATTTGAGCAAGACTATAAGAACACGATGCAACCCTACCCTGAATATTGGGCTCTTTTGCCTGTAAGCAACCACCCACAAAGTTCTCCACAAGAAAGCAGAGCTCGATTTGTCTGCAGTAAAGGTGAGAATCTAGTGTGAAACAGTGAACAGTGAGGACTACAAAAATATAAGACGCAAGAACATTCACACATAAATCCCATTGTATATTGCTGCGGATACATTAAGAGAAACTGATCTTAAGGCACAAATTCTCTTTCATCCATCAGCGTACGGCCCTGGAGAGACACCCTTCAGCTGTGCCTCTTTAAAGAGTCCATCAAAGAAAGAACAGGCTGCATAGAGATGATAAGTGACAGAAAAACAGCGACATTGGACAAAACGTCAAAGTGTGTTCTAATCTATCCCTCCCACCAAAGAACTTCTCACTCTAAACAGGATTTGAAGAGCTAGTAGTAAAGCCAATCATTCCTGAAGGGTTAGGAGTCGATTTTATCGCCATGCCCGTTTCATTCTTACATTTATATTATGATGAAACACCATTGCTGAGTGTTTTTACAAAGACTCCCACAATGTTTTCTTCACAAATAACCTTGTGGGTTGAAAAAATAATGGTGCACTGAAACGATTTAAAAGCAATTATTTATATGTTATGATGACGGATACCCAATGGTTGTTGATACTGTATAGTTATGGGGGGGGAAAACAGCATTCAGACTCAAATCAGAATTTATATTAGCAATGCACGATATATCGCCACCATACCGGTATCAATGTTCATTTTTAATGTTATCATTATCGGCCTGATAAGAAAATGTGGCCAATATCTTAAAAAAGCCGATAAATAATGTATTATTTCCTTCAGCTGAGACTCTTCAGATGTGCAACTGTTAACATGATGGTTCTGAATTGCTTTAAATATGATTGAAATAACTTCAAAATGGAAAATCAGTTCATGTGCAGCGCAAGTCTGTCATATCAGCTACATACAAATATAATGAGAAGAACATCATAATTGTGTGTTTGGGACATGGCTTTTAATGGTGAGGCTTTTGTTTTTATAACCAAGCTGTCAAAAATTATCGAAAAATTGGGATTTAGATGTATTTTTTTAGATCGGCTTTCAAATATATAGAATTATCGGTATCGGCCAAAATTGTCATATCGGTGCATCCCTGGTTTATATTCTGCTGGAGAAAAATGTAACCCAGCATAAATGTGTTAAAGAAACCAGTAGCTGTGCATAATGTCCATATTCTATGCATCCACACAAAAGGCATGATCTGTTTTGGCTCACCTGCCGGTGTCAGCAGATGTGATGGCGATGAGCGGGGGGATGCGCAGAGCCAGGGTGGTGGGACGGGCGATCGACTCACTCTCTCTGCTGTTCCAGTCATGTTGCTCGGCTAGCCGGAAGACCAGCGGGGGAAGCTGAAGGGTTCGACTGGAGCGTCTGCGCACTTGGATGTGCTCCATGCCTGGCGGGACGCCTTCCTCTGCCTCGGCTCCTGGGTACTCTGGGGACCCATCGCACACCTGGCACAACACAAACACACACTTACCGTTTACTAGCGCTCAGGCTTCCACAGAGCTGTGTGGAATAGATCAGACACAGACTGAGAAGGTGTTGAGTGCACAGGCCTACAGATGTGTCTTGGGGTTATGATATTCTGAATGCTCCTATACAATCTGACTTCTGACCTACACTCACCTAAAGGATTATTAGGAACACCTGTTCAATTTCTCATTAATGCAATTATCTAATCAACCAATCACATGGCAGTTGCTTCAATGCATTTAGGGGTGTGGTCCTGGTCAGGACAATCTCCTGAACTCCAAACTGAATGTCAGAATGGGAAAGAAAGGTGATTTAAGCAATTTTGAGCGTGGCATGGTTGTTGGTGCCAGACGGGCCGGTCTGAGTATTTCACAATCTGCTCAGTTACTGGGATTTTCACGCACAACCATTTCGAGGGTTTACAAAGAATGGTGTGAAAGGGGAAAAACATCCAGTATGCGGCAGTCCTGTGGGCGAAAATGCCTTGTTGATGATAGAGGTCAGAGGAGAATGGGCCGACTGATTCAAGCTGATAGAAGAGCAACTTTGACTGAAATAACCACTCGTTACAACCGAGGATTGCAGCAAAGCATTTGTGAAGCCACAACACGCACAACCTTGAGGCGGATGGGCTACAACAGCAGAAGACTCCACCGGGTACCACTCATCTCCACTACAAAAAGGAAAAAGAGGCTACAATTTGCATCCTCATCCTCTGATGGCTACTTCCAGCAGGATAATGCACCATGTCACAAAGCTCGAATCATTTCAAATTGGTTTCTTGAACATGACAATGAGTTCACTGTACTAAAATGGCCTCCACAGTCACCAGATCTCAACCCAATAGAGCATCTTTGGGATGTGGTGAAACGGGAGCTTCGTGCCCTGGATGTGCATCCCACAAATCTCCATCAATTGCAAGATGCTATCCTATCAATATGGGCCAACATTTCTAAAGAATGCTTTCAGCACCTTGTTGAATCAATGCCATGTAGAATTAAGGCAGTTCTGAAGGCGAAAGGGGGTCAAACACAGTATTAGTATGGCGTTCCTAATAATCCTTTAGGTGAGTGTATAATGCTGCCTGAATCATAATCATACACTGGGAGGTGCTTCTCATTTCTTATTTGTGCATCCTCGTTACCTTTTCTCGCGTCTCAGCTCCATGTTTTATACATTGGAATTAGGCTAGCTACGATAGTCGGTGTTACCGATGTTCAGAAGTTACATCTGTTTGCCCACCGCGGCACCGCCCCCCCACTGTCGATTTGATTTTTTATATATATAAAATCATTTAGTTCAGTTAGAGAACAGACACTATTAAACTGAACATGTCTGCTTAATAAATCGTGAGCCGAACAAGAGTCGCCTCACAGATCAGCAACAGGAGCTGACTTACAAGATAACTGCGGAATATTTGGTGTCAAAGCGAAATGTAAAAGTGCCTATTTAAGCTGGACTGTGACGCTATTTTCTCCTGGAAACAAACTTTGTTGCATTATTTCACTGTTATCTCTGTAAAGCTGCTTTGAAACAATCTGTAGTGTAAAAAGCACTATATAAATAAAGGTGACTTGACATGATGGTTTGAGTTTGAGTATTTATATTCAATTCACATTTATTTGTATAGCGCTTTTCTCACAATACACATCGTTTCAAAGCAGCTTTACAGAAAATCCACATTACAATTTAGAGTGATCTGTTATCAGAGGAAACTGTCTTGTTATGCATTTCAGAAATGTACATAACAGTTAGCTAAAAAATTATTAATTTAAACAATGTAATAATTTAAGGCAGAAACAATGAGCTCATTGAAGATTATATAAATGACTAAGGGGCAGGAAACTACACACACTCTTCCCAGATCAGCCAGTTCTTAAAGTACCAAATCAAAAAGGGAAGATAAAATGACGCAAGCATCATGCAATGCATTCGTTTACGCCATGTCGATTTCCGAAACATTTCAGTTTCTCCTTACTCAAATGTCTCAGAATCTCTCAAAATGTGCTCTTACTCAAGAAGCTTTGTGGCAAGGATCAAAATCATAATAAAAGCATAATACTGTAATAAATAAGACCTTAAGCACATCCCAACCCCCAATTATATTTGAAAGCCAATAACCAATATATATGCCAATAAATCTAAATCCAAATATTTATATAATGTTTGAGAGCCTGCTTACAAAAACAAAAGTCTCACCATTAAAAGCACTCTCCCAAACATTTCAACATAAATCAAACTAATTTCTTTTACACTCCTATGATCAACTTTCCTTACCAAAAAAAACAAACTTAACTTATTCTTATCGGCTTTAATATATCGGCCAAATGATAACGATAACATCAAAAATGAACATATCGGGCGATACCGATATGGTGGTCGATATATTTTGCATCCCTAATAACAATGTTTTTTTTTCTTTATTTAACTAAATAAAAGGCAGTACGCCAAATGCTATCATGAAATATTTCCTATATGATCCTAAAATAGGCTTCCTTTTCACCAGGCAAAATCTGATTTTAGGGTGAAATATGACTTGGATTTGTTCTTGACAAGCTTCATGAGATTCATCCTAGTATAAATAGATTTGCAGAAAATGAGTTGGTGGTTATAATGGAGGCACGACCCCAAGATGAATTTCCAAATTAAGTAAATTAATTTCCTTAAAGAGTATGTCAAACCTCTTGGGATTCTTGGGGCTATGAGTCTAAATTTAATCAGCCCAGAGATGGTCCTTTATTGTGTCATTTCGGTAAAAACTTTGAAAAAAGAAAAGGTTTTCTTAATGGAAAAAACATCCAACAAATACATTATAAATTTAGCTATCTTGTCATATTTTTGTAATGCACTGAATTTAATATTTTCCATGAGGAGAGGTACTTAGTTTAGCTTTACAAAGCAGTCAGACTCATTGTGTCCAAAGCAAGTTGGGGGAAAAAAGCCAAGAAAAGATTGTGTTTTCTGGGCTTATGGTCGTTAATTATTAATATGTCAAACATTCTGCCATGCCTCATTATTAATGGGACATAAAGGGATATTTCGCCCAAAAATTAAAATTCTGTCATCATTTGCTCGCCCTCAAGTTGTTCAAAACCTGAATGAATTTATTTCTTCTGTTGAACACAAAAGAAGATATTTTGAAGAATATGGGCGACCAAACACTTGATGGGTGAAAAAATTAACTGTTTGGTGTCTGACATTCTTCAAAATATCTTACTTTGTGTTCAGCAGAATGAAGAAATTCATACAGGGTGAGACATTCATACAAATCTCTAGAAGTAAGCAAAAATTCTCCAGAATAAATTAAATCGAATGGGCTCTCTGATAATGAAGGTGACCAAGAAGACAGATGACTGTAAGAAGGAAAAGGGAACAAAGAAAATACAATATTCACACACAATACAATACAATACAATACAATACTCTTAATTCCCCAGGTATACTCTCTGACGCCCACAAACATCTCTGGAGAATCATCTAACAGGCTGAGTTCACATTACTAGCACTTTTTCCCAAAGAAGGGAACCAATATGTGTGCAGAATCCCATAGGGACTGTTGAACTGTGCCTCAGCGAGATGGAAAGCATGCTGTCAGAGGAAAGGTAACGAAGCCTCTGTGTGTTTGCATTTCCCAAGCTACAACTTATAAAGAGAAAGATTTCTGTGGAATAGAGATGCCATCATTAATTTAGCTTACACATACTTGCGCGCACACACACACACAAAAGTGCTGATATAACTTCATATTTCAAGCTCTCTCTCTTTTAATTGGACCAATAACTTAATGCATTAATCATGTGAACCAAAAGTATAAAAACATCTATCAAATTAAAGCTCTGTTTTCCCTTTTTTGCAATAAGTCCCTAATGCACTATTCATTATTACACGAGTAGCTTCATCCACTGAAGCCTGTGGGCATGTTGAAAGCCGCGGCCATCGGCACAAAGCATCAAGGGCTTCATTTATAGTCAGAGCAACACCTCACACCGAAGGCACATAAAATGCGTCCATGTGACTAAACAAGGGATGGAATTAGCGGCTGGTTTGCTTTCTGGAGGCAGACGGCACAATATCATGAAAATTGCAGAAACACAATAAGATGATGTGCGGCGTAATTATAGAGTCGGGCGGGGGGAGATGGGGGGTTAAAATAGTCTTCGAAAGCGACTGTGGTTTGAATGGCACAGTGGAACAAAAGTGAACCATTGTTCAGCTAGACTACAGAGAAAGGGGAATGTGAGGCTAATTTCAACTATTTGGCAGATGTATTCTGGGAAAGGGGGCAGAGGTTATCGGTTTGGCGCGGGCTTGATCGGTTTGAACATGTTGCTCTGGACAATGGAACATGAATCAATGCTTGAGAGATACTGAAAACCTTCCCTGACTACGTCAGACTTTTCCGCTGAATTTCAGTTCGCTTCTGTACTCAGTCTGAGATAGCGACCTATCTCTCAGTTTTCCTCCGGCCTGAAAACAGCCGGCCAATCAACGAACAGAGGGCGGGCTGAGAGCCGTGACGTAGACGCTAAGCGCAGAGTTTAAGATTGTTTTTTAGGTCAGGGAAATCGAAAACGACCGCGGATATGGAGACACGGGATGCAATTCGCTCTGTTGTGGAGATTATTCCTGGCATTTGCAAACTGAAGCCTGAACAAGAAGAGTGTTTGTTAAACATTTTGAATGGAGGTGATGTTTAAGTTGGAGAGAGAGGTGTTTGCGTTGTGTGATTGGCTTACGGGTAACCAATGATTTTATACTTCAGACAAGCGGACAATGTTCCCTCTAATTTTTTTTCTTGCTGAGCAAAACTTTTTTCTATTGGGCGGCCATTTTTCGCCACCTGAGCAAAAATATTCTTTATACCTGACCTGTACAGCATGTAGAAACACAATGGTTTCAACATTCAGTTGTAACTTTTAACTTGAATGTGCCATTTCTATTTTATTTGACCCTTGATGTAACTTATTGGTATTAAATCATATTTTGGAAAAACAAGCTTCTTAACAAATTAAGAAGTCACTAAATGAAGCACATTTTAGGTTACCTGATATTTTTTTACAGTGCTGTTAACTGTACAGTCTTTACCAAGAAATCCTATGAAAAATAATTTACAAAATCTTCTGCAGGACAGTTCAATTCTTTACAATAATAGAATATAGTATAAAAGAAAAGTAAGCTGTTACACCGAGATGGTTTGGGAAAACCATAAAGTGTTTTTGACAGTCAATTAATTGTGTACAGGAAGCATTAAACCATCAAAGTTAAATGATTGTTTATTGCTTATGAATTTCCCATATTTTCTTTAGCAGGGGGTTTCAAACTTTTTAATGGCAAGGAGCCCTAAACAATACCCTTGTTAGATTCTTTATTTAGGCTTATAATATAATAAAATATAGGCATAATATAATATAAAAAAAACGAATTGAAGTATTTGAAGTGATATAATATATCAGTTTAAATGCTTAAATTTGTTAACATATTATATTATTATGAAAAAAAAAGCATTTAAATAGATCTAATAGCTAAATATTTTCAAGAAAAATTAATATAATCTAATCTTTTATAATCTAACCATCCCTGAAACTCCCCCACAGACAAAAACATCTATTTAAACTATGTATTTTGAATTTGCACGCGGGTGGGTGTGTAATTGTTACCGTTCTGTGTCCATAACCGTTATTTCCACCACTTTAATCAAACCACTCTTCTTTAAAACATTATAATTTTATTTTATTTCACATGTCTATGCGTTTCTCGTTGCCTCTCGTATTGAGCTATTTGGTCCGCACACACGACTCACTGCCAATCACACGCGCTCACATCATTCTCTTTCTATGAAACCTGTAAACTGCATTCACCAGTTTTCTCTCTATAGCGGTTGACCAGAGCACTGCAATTATTTCTCACTTAAACTACAATCAAATGGATTTCCCCACACGTTTCGCGTCAGTCCTCTGTGTGTCATTTTATTCTTTTCTGCGCGGCCGCCGCTTAGAAGTTCTCGGCCGAGGCATCAGAAGTGCGCGGCTGCGCACGCGCGCAGCTTAGAGGGAACATTGCAAGCGGATATACTTAGATATACAGGAAATCGAAATGGAAGACGATTTCGATATATCAACACAACAGTCAACGCTGACTTTTTTTCGCAACCGCGCGAGAGATCACTTCCGGCGCTTTCGCAGACCGAAGCGCCGGCGCCCTCAGATCACTTGGACGTGGCTGTGGTTACAAGAGGTAAAAACGATATTTACTGTTCGTTTTCTCACACAAACCGCTCGTTTCGTGTCTTAGGCCATCAATGTGTACTTACATTTACGAGTCATTAAATCATGTTTAATTTGGACTTCTCTGGTCATGCTCTTTGAGGTGGTGACCATAGACCTGCATTATATGACTGACAGACAAGAACGGTTTGACCTAAAAATATCAAAATTGAAACTACTGCGGAAACAAAGACACCTACATCTTGGATACCCTTGAGGTAAGCTAAAACATACCAAAAATGAATTTCAAAGTTGAATTACCAGTTTTGTACCTGCACATAATGTTACGCAGTTTCTCCAAGTTTATGGGGGTAAAATACCAATAGTTTCTGTCACATCGCTGGACGTCTTTGTCAATGCGATGTAGATTGAGTGTGTACAGGTCTAAAACAATTTAAATTGTAATCATATTTAAAAGAAAATTACTGTATTTTTGATCAAGTAAATGCAGCTTTGGTGAGCAGAAGAGACTTTAAAAACATTTAAAAAAAACTTTTGAATGGTAGTGTATACATATTTACAATTTACATTCTGTACTAAAAATTACATTTGCATGAGCTAATATTTAGATTATTGTTCTAAATATTATCTCATGCAAAAGTAATTTTCAGTACAGAACGTGTGTTTTTTTTTTGTTTGTTTTTTGCCATGTTAAGTTGCCCAGCATATAAAATGCTTTTTCTTGCATTAAATGACATAACTCTTCAGTGGCCCAGATGGTAAATTAATCATAGGTGTACCGTTGCTCTCTGCACATGTTAAAGCTCCTGCATTGGCTTGCGGTGTAGAAACACGGGTCCCTTCGTCACTGGAGGATGAGCTAAAATATTAATATCTGTTCACAGCAGCTACTTTCCTTTACACCCATCGACTGTATATTAAAAGAGCCAGTAGTCAAGTCACTCAGAGAGAGTATTTTCTTCATTTCAAACGGACTTACTTGACTTACTCTGCAAGGCAGATGCCGTTTTGTACAAATATTTATCTAATTTTGCGTGTATATACACAATTTACGCCATTAGCCCGGCCGTCCTTCACAGAGCAGACACACACGGCCCTATCCCTGACTGTTATTTATCTCTTACTGTATATCAATGTTTCAGAAAGTGAAAAAACATCCATCCAGTGTGTGAAGTATTACAGGGTTCAGGGAATAAATGAGCAGTTTCATCACTCATCTGTCAGTCGAGGAATCCCGGGAGTTACAGGAGAGATCGGATCAGCGCAGAACTGTTGTTCACCGTTCAAAGGCTGTTCCCGTTTATAACCGAGAAACCATTTAAAGATTAATCTCGTAGATCAGACGGCTTTTGCTAAGTCTTAACCTTCTCCTAGACGCCTTGACTGTTAATTTTCTTGAAGGAGGTATTTTCATTACTTTCAAAGATAACATGTGGTTACACTTTATTTCGATAGTAAACTTTAGACATTTTACTAACTATAAGTAACTTTGCAACTACATGTTCACTAACCCTCAGGTTAGGGTTATGGTTGGTAGAATAAGTTGACATGTGGTTGCAAAGTTAATTATAGTCAGTTGAATGTCTGTTGAGGAGCATCAGAATAAAGTGTTAGCAGATATTAAGCGGATAGTCGAATAATACTCTAATGACTGCTAGTTGACAATGACATTAGGGCTGTCAATTTTGTGAAAAAATCCTGTTTGATTTTTGAGACATAAGTGTTCTTTGAAGCGATTTTCCATGTCTAAAGACGTTTCCATTTTCAACACCAAATATAGGCAAATCCACGGACAGCTAACAGGCATTAGGACGAGCGTAAAGAGGGCGCTTGAGACGCACAAGTCAGCAATATTCCTGATGATTTATTGGCGTGATGTTTCGTGCACAATGACAAACAGGAGCACAACATTCAGGGATTGAGATTAACTCCCTCCAACTCGCCAAATGCGGGTAAAAATTTACTTTGGCGGGAAACGCTGTCAAATCACGAGCCAGTTTGTCATTTCTGTGTTTACTCACTTTGCTGGGGAAGTTCGTGTAAGCCAAATCTGCGCGGATTTAGCGCAAATACGCAACTCGTGATCCTCATGATATATTAAATACAGCATATCACACAGAATCTGCTCATTTCTGGCTTACTTGAACACACACGTCACTACGCAACAAATAACGGCGCGCTTGTTCACTTGCATTGAAGTAATAGCGAATATTAAAAAGCATTTGGTTAACAGAAAAGACATTGTTATTCTCCAACATCCCACATGTTCTGTGTCCTGTATTGATCTGTCCACCTAAAACACTTTTTTTTTTAATGGTTACAACCACTGTAATTGAGGTCAAGAAAAATATTCATGACACAGTTATAATGCCTCATGACAGCCAATGTCAACACCAACCACCTGACAGTTAATGTAATCTTAACCCATAAAGCTAAGTGGTTTCTTAAGTTTGTTAATTAATCTGCTTTGTCATGTTTATGACATATTTATGACAGGTTGTGTTGTCTTAGTAATGGCAAGTTGTCATGACAAAGACACTGACAGGTTGTGATGTATTGGTTTACGTTAAGTTGTCATAAAGACATCTCAAACAATGTCATATTTGCATTAAAAATGTCATAATTGAGCGAATGACACTTAATGACAGTTGTCATAAACATGCATAAACCCTCCTTCATATTCATAACGTGTCATGTCATGCTTATGAAGGTGTCATGTCAGTCTTATGCACACCCCTTCAAGTAAAGTGTTACCGCATGATTTTATCCATTAGAAATGTAATTGAGGAGATTAAAAGTGTCTCTACATAAGCGGCAATAAAAAAGAAACAAAAAAGAGGGATTGGTAACATCAGCCAAACATTTATTTTGCTTTGGAATAATCAATAAATCCTGCACAATAAAACCAGGAATGTGTATAGAATAAGTATTTCATGTTGACTTGAACTGCTTCACCAGATAATACAGATGTTAGGTTACTCACGGAAGAATAACCATGTTAGCATCTGTCTGACATGAGCGCCATTAATAACAGATCATGTGTGTTTGGGTGTGATGACTGATGCTCGTGTTATTCAAGGATCATCGATTCAAGTCTGTATTTTCCCTTGGGAATCGCATTCTCAGACACACATTCATGAAGTAGAGGTTAAAACCCGAGAGGGGGGGTAGAAGAAAAACTACTTGAACCCGCACACACTTGACTCGGTTCGATATCTACATCAAATGCTGAGCCGGACAACATCGTCTGACTAAAGACAAATAACCCCCAGTTCTTCCATGGCGTTTCTGACTTATAGATTCCCACTTGAATAGCAATTAAGGGCCCCATATTTTTTTCTGAGGACGCTTTGATGCTTATATGTAGTTTACCTTTAAAAATCAATCAGAATCACAGGCTGGATGAACTTCCCCACAAATGAAGAATGCTAATCGGTGCATCACGACACGTTTGAGAACCGTGTTCTGACGTCGCTTACTCGCGCTTCAAAATGAGCATGTTATGATGTTAAAGTGGAATCCAATTATGCAAATGTGTTGCTTTGCCGTCTATGTGTGACCATTAAAATGTTTTATCATTCAGAGCTCCTGCTTGACAGAAACCAAAATGTTTTGCCCTAAAAATTGCTTCTCCAAGCAGTGAAAATGATTTAAAAGGGTTAAAATGGGTACCAGGGTTATTCTCATTAACTAAAACTATTAAAAACATTACTGTTAATTGAAATTAAGGTGAAATAAAATATAAATATTAGTTGAAAAATTTAAACTAAACAAAAATTAGAAAGGTCACAATTTTTTAACTGGAAATAAAAAAATAAAAAAAAATAAAAACTGAAATAAACCCTAAATAGCAAAATTTACAAAATAAATAAATAAATAATAATAATAAAATGACAAAAGGCAAAAGCACATAACGAAATTTCTAAAAATTAAACTAAAATTAACAACTCAAAATATAAAAATAAAAGCAAATATTAATAAACATTATAATTGTATTAATTACATTTTTTATAGTTTTTTATTATAAAATATTTTTAAAACTATAATAAAACTAAAATAGCAATGGCCAGAACAAATAACCAATTTAAAGGTGAAATGTAAAAGAAAACAATAATGGCTTTGCAATTAGAGTCCGCATTAGAGGAGACAATCGCTGTGAAATACTGAGATTTCTTTCTTAAATAAAAAAATAAAATGGTGACTTTCTTCATAACACACACACACACACACACATAAAGTCAAGTGCAAACGAAGAAGCAAAAGAAGATGTTTAATGACAGAAATATGTCACAAACCGGCGTCTTGCATCTGTATAAATTTAGACCATGATATTTGCAGCAGATATTTACATAGCAGGAAAAACTAGATTTGATCCTAAGGTGTTGTGGATGATTGCTATTTGGTTGCTAAGGTGTTCTGTGTTGTTGCTAGGTGGTTTCTTACCGTTTGATTTAATTGTTACGTTCAAAAATCGATTGCACAATCGATTGGACCAACCAACACAAGTTTTGAAAACGAAAATAGGAAATTGATTTTAACGGCCTTTTTTTTTAACAAAAATGTGTTTTAGGTGGACAGATCAGTACACGACACAGAACATGTAGGATGTTGGAAAATAACAATGTCTTTTCTGTTAACCAAATGCTTTTTAATATTCGCTATTACTTCAATGCAAGTGAACAAGCGCACCGTTATTTGTTGCGTAGTGACGTGTGTGTTCAAGTAAGCCAGAAATTAGCAGATTCTGTGTGATACGCTGTATTTAATATATCATGAGGATCACGAGTTGCGTATTTGCGCTAAAGCTGCGCAGATTTGGCTTACACGAACTTCCCCAGCAAAGTGAGTAAACACAGAAACACGCCAGATTGGCTCGTGATTTGACAGCGTTTCCCGCCAAAGTTCATTTTTTCCCGCATTTGGCGAGTTGGAGGGAGTTAATTTCAATCCCTGAATGTTGCGCTCCTGTTTGTCATTGTGCACGAAACATCACGCCAATAAATCATCAGGAATATTGCTGACTTGTGCGTCTCAAGCGCCCTCTTTACGCTCGTCCTAATGCCTGTTAGTTGTCCGTGGATTTGCCTATATTTGGTGTTGAAAATGGAAACGTCTTTAGACATGGAAAATCGATTTTACAATCAATTCAATTAACACTAATGTCTCAAAAATCAAACGGGATTTTTTAACAAAAGTGACAGCCCTAGCGTCAACTTATTAACTTACCTGAACCCTAACAGTCTACTAATACTCTAATGATGAGTAAAGTTACTGTAAGTAAGTAGCATGTCTGAAGTGAACAATGAAAATTAAGTGTAATCTAATATCGATCACATGCCCCTGGATTTAATCCAACCGTATCACAGCATGTTTTGAGGTATCAGCAAATATTATAAGAGAATAAATGTCAGATCAAATCGTGAATAAACATCCAACTCATGATCTGAGGATTCATTCATGTCACAAACGTTTGATTTAGTAGATAATAATAATAATAATAATTCATTACATTTATATAGCGCTTTTCTAGGCACTCAAAGCGCTTCACATGGAAGGGGGAATCTCCTCAACCACCACCAATGTGCAGCATCCACTTGGATGATGCGACGGCAGCCATATTGCGCCAGAACGCCCACCACACACCAGCTTACTGGTGGAGAGGAGACAGAGTGATGAAGCCAATCAGTGTATATATATATATATATGGGGATGATTAGGAGGCCATGATGGACAGAGGCCACTGGGCAAATTTGGCCAGGATGCCGGGGTTACCCCCCCTACTCTTTCGAAAGACATCCTGGGATTTTTTTAATGACCACAGAGAGTCAGGACCTCGGTTTAACGTCTCATCCGAAGGACGGTGCTCTTTGATAGTATAGTGTCCCCGTCACTATACTGGGGCGTCAGGGCCCACACAGACCACAGGGTGAGCACCCCCTGCTGGCCTCACTAACACCTCTTCCAGCAGCAACCTGGTTTTCTCAGGAGGTCTCCCATCCAGGTACCAACCAGGCTCAGCCCTGCTTAGCTTCAGTGGGCAACCAGTCTTGGGCTACAGGGTGATATGGCTGCTGGCTATCACCCTGTATCACCTACCTTAATTTAGTGCTATCACCCACCTTAATTTAGTGTAAGATAAATTCTTACACTAGGGGTTTGTTCTGCATCCATTTCCACCATCATTCTCTCGAAACATCGTCTAATGGCTCTTTCGGTCCATTTAAGACCCATTAAATATAGCAATCATTTCTAAAAGAGTATAATTGTTTCTGCCAAACGAGAATGTGATGCTTTTTCTTCAAAACGATCAACCTGAAGACCTCCATGTCAGACAGAAAGTCTTTTTACACTTGAGTCTTTTTCCATTAGCTCAGGATTGGCTCCAAAGCCCAGTGAGTTATAAGCGTTGCTCTCGATACCGAACACCACATGTCCCAGAAAGCACAACTGTAATCCCAGTCAAACCTTCGGAGAGATGACTACAACAAGTGCCTTCGGCAGGTTGTTGGTTCTGTGTTTGAAGCAAAATCTTCGTCTAAGCCTTCACAGTCGGGTTATATTTTTAGACATGTGAGGCGAGTCAAGACGCACAAACTAGAGGAGCCCGACTCTCAGCTGGAATAAGAGATACCGCACAACCCTTTAGCGATCCTGCAAACTCTCATTAACATGTTAATAGCATCAAATAAGCCAGTGTAACAGAGGCTACAGAGCTGAGTGATCTCTGATAAAGCTTCACAACAAACATTTCTCCTGTACAACTGTAATTTCTGTGCTTGTAATGATAGCTTAAACAATCACCAACCATTTAAATATGAACTACATATACTGTGATAAGTTTTCTTTGGGGCCTGATGGATTAGTGCCATGAATAAAACTCCATACTAATGCGAAATTCATGAATCATTTCCAAACCTCAGCATAGATTATAACCCTTGAGAGTTTAAGTGTTTTAAAGGGGGCATAGCATGGAAAACAGGATTCGCTCTTGCTATGTACACACATTAATATTTATAATGCAATGCTACCTTCTCAGTACATCCAGACTGTTTACAAAAAAAGCAAGCAATAAATGGGTCATTAATTGATGTTGCAACCATAACCACGTTAACTCTATCCCCGCTATTAAATCCCCGCTGTGGTGTAAATCCAGCTTTTAATGTTGTTTATATGTCTATGTGGTGTTTTTAATATGCTTTAAGACGAACCATGTGTAAATTCATAAGTCGACAGCATTGCTGAGTATTTTCTGCTTAAAACTGCAGTGAACCAAAGACAGTCTCAAAAACACGGTTTGAAATCGCTGGTGTTTCTGACGTCACAAACGACCTTGTAACCAATCAGATCAACGTGTGATCGTCAACCAGTGGATCTCTGAGCTGAGTGAGTGAGTGGAGGCGGGGCTCATTTGTATATTCATAGAACCGCGTATACTAAATGAGGCAAGGGTGTCGAGTTACATTCAAGATATTTTAAGGCATGAAGAATTTTTTTCCAAGGGTTTTAAGGGATAAAATGATTGACTACAGGGGGACTTTAACATAATTTTCCGGCAATATATGTTTTCACTGTAATACGGTAGGGGGCGCTATTACGCATCTTCTTAAAGACACAGGATAAGAAGAACCAAAAACAAGCGATAGAAGCATCGCTGATGCACATGTAAAAGAACACGATTATCAAACATTAAACAGCATAAATCAAAACTGCCTAATGTAACTGAAAGAAATGTTGAATCCAAGAAGAGGGAACGACTGTGAAACTCAACCTACTCCATCTGTGTTTCGATCATCGCTCTGAATCCGATTCGGACGTAGTCTTCGACAAAAACACGTTTTTCTCAGCTTTTTCTTTAAAATGTTGCTTTTTTTAAATTAAACTTACATTCAAGTGTTGATAAATGCATTATACTAGAATTAAATGTTATTGTTTTTTGCTCGTTTGTTTAACCCTCTGGGGACGGATTGGGCGGTACCGCCCAAAATGGCATACTTTTACAAATGTGTAATTATCTTAAAAACTATTAATGATAGAGAGCTGCGGTCTTTTTTTCCGTCTTCCTCAGATTCCGCTGAAAACAGTGATACCCGGCTTTGTAAATATACACACTTCCTTGTTGCGCAATACCACTATGTAAAAGGCCAATGAAATCGATGTTGTTTGGCAGATTCCGCGAACAACAACCAATTGAAAAATTGCCGATGGAGAAATATTTTTCTTACCCAATCAGAGGAAGGTTGCCATGACCTTTCTAGCAAATCAGAGGACTCTGTAGCTTTGCAAGGGCCAAGGGGTGGTACTATATAGTTAGGGATATGACGCAAACAGCGTTGAATGGAGAGAAGGAGAGAGAGCAAACGGAGGCTTACGGAGCGGATTATCAGAGATTTATATGAGAGAGAGACAGACAGAACAATTATAATATATATATTTATATACACATACATACAATTATAGCATTATTTATTGTTTTAGCACTTTTATGATGGCAAGCAGTAAACGATTTACGGTGGAACAAGCTCTGGAACAATTACTGGAGAGTGACGAGGAGAAAGCATTGCTTAGAAAATTCTAAGCATTCCTAAGAAAAACGCCTAGGACTATTTGTAAATAAAGTTACATTTTTCATTGTTCTTTACCCATTTTATTTAACAATTACACATGTCTGTCAAGCAAAGGCTTTGACAAATATATTTGTGTGATGTGTGATTTTCAGAAATAAATGAGAAAAATCTCATTTCCGTTTTTGAAACGGATTTTTTTTTTTACATTTTTCACTCATACTTCCTTTATAAACACATTACATGCATGCTTATGTTATCTTAGGGTCTTCTGAATCCAAAGATTCCAAACACATAGTGATCCACCTCCATTACATATGGTTTATAAGCCCAAATGTAAAAATAGAGAAAACGGACCAAAAAGGACTTAGTCCCCAGAGGGTTAAAAGCAGAGGGTTTGTTCTTTCTTTTTATATATTGCATCATGTTCAGATATTCATGCAACAAAATATTCTAGGGGGCATAAAAGTTTTGCTGGCAGGGAAAAAAAGTTTATAAACAACAACTCACATTTACACATCGTCACCTATCCAGTATTTAGCAGCCAATAACAGTATGGTAACCAATCAATACAGAGATCACAACACAACTTTAATTCTAAGCTTGTAATGGAAAAGGAAAATACTACAAGAGTGTGAAATATGGCTCCTGTAAAGCACTGAAGTTAATAGAGTCGTAATGGTCAGTGTGTGTGTGAACCAAGAGAAAGATTTGCTAAAGCTCTCAATCCTCACAATCTCACATCTCAGTAAAGCATGAAGCTGTGAATCCACAACAGCAGAACGCATGTTCACCCTATCCAAGGTCGTGGCTCGTGATTCATAAAGTCTATTGCTTTTTCATAGCTCAGGGGATTTCTCTGTTCTCACAGATTCATTAGTGGAATTTGCACTACTATTGCTCATACCTACCGTTCATGATTTGAACAATAAACACTAAAGTCACCATCACATCTAAATTGACCATTACAGAATATAACGGTGTTTCTTATAAATGATGTATCTGTGCACACATCATTATTTTTAATTCATGTGCAAAACTTTAACCTCCCCTCCCCCTCAAAAAGCCATCTGTTCCTTTCTGACGTGCGTCTCGGCGGATGGTGAGACTAAATATACTCCACAAATGACACTCTCCATTTAGGCCCTGTTTACACCTGGTATTAAGATGCGTTTCGGTCGATCGGGTCACAAGTGGATGACGCTAAATAAATACAGGTGTAAAAGGTTTTGAGCTTGTCCACTTTCCACCATCCAGAGGCAGTTTAAAACACATTCGATCGGATTGCTTTTGTAGTGTAAACGCTCATTTCGTAGTGTAAACGCGAAATATCTCATCATTTCGTAGTGTAAACGTTGAATGTGTTCAAACAGCCACAAAAGACCGTCTAATCTCCATCTACTGTTTTAATGAGTGACATTATGAGAAGAGCTCTAGCCAGATGGGATTTAAACTTTATCGGCTGAAGACCCAAGTTTGGTTTGAAGATGAAAAATGTACCAAGCACAATGTTCTCTCTCCATTCCTGATTTCGCTCGGCTGTCAGAGCAGAAACTAAAGCTGTTGCTCTCCGTGTGTTTTTCCGTCGTCTCCGGACGCGTTCATATGTTAATTGCGTGAGCTTATTTTATCCATTAGATCTAAAGATCTGAAAAAGCCCATACATTTATTTTACATAGACCCTCCCCTCGAAGAAATCAGGACAGAAGGTTGAAAGTGGACAAAAGAGACGGATTAAAACACCAGGTGTAAACGGGAATGTGTCTCTCGTCTACTTGTGATCTGATCAACAAAAACACAACAGGCCTAGTTAGCAACGCCCAACTACGATACAATCAATTCCCAAGGATGAAATCAAATATATTTTTCCAGAAGCCGTTTCACCAGGTTATACGTCACAATAGCGAAGAAAAGACTATCGCAAGATCAGTTTTATGCAAACTTTGAATTTGTGCAAGCTATCCCACAACATTTGTACTAAACAACAGTGTTTTTATTGTTAAATATTACAAAAAAATTAAAACTAAACTTTTAGTAATTTAACTTTATTTTAGTTATTTGCCAAGGCAACATATCTAATCTTTCAACCAATTATAAAATGTTCGCCTAATAAGGCGCAATAAAACTAGTTACAAAAATAAAGTCCACTGTTTACAAACAGTAAGACTATAGCGTTATACAATTAATGTTCAGTCCAAACATTGAGGGCAATGAGATAAACAGGGTAACAATAAATCCTTTAACTCACTTAAAGGAATAATTCAAGGTCACCTCAGGCTACCCAGCAAGCAATTTTGCGTTTAAAAGACGTCTAATAGCGTCCAAACACAGTCCAGACGTCTAGGCTAAAACGAGGAAGAATTTAGGCTGTCTTTGAATAGACGTCTAAACCATCGCCCAAGAATAGACTAGTCATCAATTTGATAAAGAAATGAAATGAGTGAAGAAATGAAACCATCACTGTTGACTTTGGTTACATGATGGAATATCGTACATCTCGCAAGTTATTTCGGCAAAAACAACATGTAGCCAATCGAACCAAAGGTTATTTTGTCTAGAAGTGTGTTCCTCATAGCCGGCTCTATCGGGTCTATAGTTAACCTAGACGCTGAAATGACAGCTATTGCATGCTGGGAAAAGGGGCAAAATGCTTTCTGAAAGAATCAGCAATCAGACGAGGCTGAATAATCAAGCTGTGTTTCAGGAGGAAAGTTCAGATAAACAGCCTGCATAAAGTGAACGAGCAAACGAGAGTGGCGTAAAGAAGGAATGAGAGAAGGAAGAGTGATGTACGCGCGTATCGCTGCGAGCGCTGGCGATGTAAATGTGTAGCTGAGGGCTTTATGAGGTCTGTGGCTGCTGTACAGCGGATAAATGTTGCAACCATTCAATTCAATGTGATGTGGAAAAGATTTAAGGATTCATTTGAAACCCAGAGCAACAACTGAAGGTGAGGAATGACTTGCAAGATGAAAATGTCACTTCAGGTCGCACAGCTGCACAAGAGCTTCAATTTATGATAATAAAAACAATCTGACTGGATGAGCCATCGTCTCAGTCATATACTGGTGATTCTATATTAATGAGTCAACAAATCTACAGTTGAGATAGTTAACTTTTTATTTAAAAAGATCTGTGATTTTTTTTATAATGTATTGCTGTTGCCCTCATTAAATATACTATAGAAAATGAGTTTCCAAATCACTATTTATGTCTTGTTTTCCAGTACAAATATCTAGACATTCTTTAATCAAGATGCATTTCCATGAGGAAAATATATATATACATATGGGGAATCTGCCAATGTGGTCAGAAAAATAAACTTAAATAATTAAAATAATAGATTAAATAATTAAAATAATAGAATAATTAACTAAAGTGACTCCATTTGCAGATTCTTCTTTTAAAGGGGTCATATAATGGTACATGCACTTTTACAAGTTGATTGTACTGAAATGTGTGTTGGCAGTGCCTGTTCACAACCATCATAAAATGATAAAAATCCATCCAGTGTTTTTTTTTTATCTCCTTATAAGTTTTACCCTGCCTCAAATCGAGCCGTTCGACCGTGTGACGTCACACGGTCGGAAGCCCCTCCTACGATTGTTGATTGACAGCAGCGTTTCAACACAGACCCGCCCTCGCTGGCTCGCTCATCAATCATAGTCTGCGCGGACCGGCGCAGTCATTGTTGCTATGCTGGAGCACTGTCTATGAGCAGAATGGCGTATAAGCGATTGTGGTGTTCTGTTCTTGGGTGTAATAACGAACACAGTCATTTTAATGTTCCTAAATCCGAACCGCTGAAGACGCAGTGGCTGAGTTTGTTTTCGAAGGGAATATTCCCCACGAGCAACGTCAATGCTCTCATGTTTGCGCAAATCATTTCACACACCAGACTGCTTTATAAACAAGGATCAGTATAAAGCTGGTTTTGCTAAGAAGCTGCTCATGAAAAAAGGATCGGTACCAGCTATTCGTGTTCCTGCTGAATCTCCAGAAGAACTGAAGTGAGTGTAACGTTTTATTAAACTTTATATTAATATTTATATTAATCTTTGCAAATCGCTAGCTGCACGCTTCACAATGAATGCGTCTAAGGTTTACACTCAGGGTACATTACGGCATGTTTTCTATGTATGACGTTCTCAATATAATTTATAATCCCACGTTTATAATGAACTACGCGTTATGGTTATTGTGTTACAAACGGTGTACGCACCGAACAGAGAGGCGGAGTGAGCAAAGCTCATTATCATTTAAAGTCATATGCACTGAAACGGCGTGCTGAAAAC
This sequence comes from Rhinichthys osculus, assembly GCA_029959095.1. Lineage (NCBI taxonomy): Eukaryota > Metazoa > Chordata > Actinopteri > Cypriniformes > Leuciscidae > Rhinichthys > Rhinichthys osculus. The sequence goes on from JARWKJ010000024.1 coordinate 29,332,736, forward strand.
AGCTGTTTTTGACCAGGTAAAATAAGTGTTTTCTTACAATACAAATGAGAATTTTTAATTAAAGTATATTACAAACTTTTAATTTAGACCCTAAAGAATCATATTAGCTTGTACAAAAATGGCATTATATGACCCCTTTAAGTGTAAACTCACATTATTTTTTCAGAAAACAAGATCTAACATCCTAAGTCAATTTGCTTCTCAAGTAAATGTGTCTTGATCAAAGAATGTTTATTTGTACTGAAAAACAAGATAAAAAAAATACTGAGGAAGAAACTCATTTTTTTGCAGTGTAGAAGCAATAAGCCACTCGTACTGTTACACACAACGTGAAGCAGAGGCTTACTGGTTTATTAAATCAACAGCATAGAAATAAATGAGAAAATAATCTGCATATGAGTAGTACTATCACATGCAGAGGCCTTTATTAAATGCAGAGGGTATTTCCCTGCTGCTGTGGAGAACATCTCCATTTCACCTGGATCCTCATGAGATCGGAATAGAAATAATAAATGGTAAATGATCCCTACAGATTGAAATGGTGAGTCTGATCTGAGTGTGAAACTTGCGGATCGTTACTGCATTAGCCAGAGGCTATTATTTTCAATTATGTGGTTAATCGTTTGAATAATGTTAACGACTAATGATGCATGAAGAGTGAAAGATAAACAGCATGTACATGATGCTTGCTTGCAGTCGTGTTTATTTCTTTATTTATGATGTTACTGCTCAAGGTTACACCATGTTCAATTGTTCCATTAGGATGAAGACGCCTTTCAGCGGATCTGAAAATGGCAAAAAGTACATTTTTAGTCCTTTGAAATAGACAGAGCCTTGGTGTGTCACTCTCACTCTAGAAAATAACTTTCCAAAGAGGGTTTTATAGCCTTTTATTTCCTGATTCCAACAGGAACCTCTGTGAGTTTAGAAAACATTCAGGCACTTTGTAAAACCCAGGATGGCTTCACTTTTTACAACATGAACAACGCATTCTCACCCCAAGGCGTCACTAAAATGACAATTTTGACCATGCTTCAATATTCGACGCTTTAGGCACCCTTTAGCGTCAGTTACATGACGCGATCCTAGGGCGTCATCTTACTGACGCTTTACCTAAGCGTCAGTTAGATGACGCGGGTAGGTTTAGGTCTGGGGTAGGGTTAGGATTAGATAGCGTCATCTAACTGACGTTAAAGGTAAAGCGTCAGCAAGATGACGCCCTAGGATCGCGTCATGTAACTGACGCTAAAGGGTGCCTAAAGCGTCGAATATTGAAGCATGGTCAAAATGATTCCCAAGGCGTCAGTTTCATGACGCCTAGGGATGAGAATGGGCTGACATGAAATGACATTCTCAACCATTTTACTGTCATAATATGAAAAAAATATCAGATTCTAACTTCCGTTTGGATGCTGTCCTTTTCCAGTCTCCATAGGAACCCAATTGTTAAAAAGGGGTAAAAAGAGTGAATTCAACAGAAACTTTTTGAACATTGCTGCCACAACAACCGCAATAAACTGAGGAAATTCCTGGAAAGTGCGTGTTTAGAGCACCAGAAAATCTGAAAATAACGTCTGTATAAGCGCCATTTGCCTCGCATTGACATGAACGCATGAAAAATCGTTCTGAAAGAGATCCCAACGATATCGTTTCTCTATATCATTATCGTTATGGTGTGAACTCTGCTATTCGTTAATATTGAGAACTATATCTTTATCTTTATCGTTATAATCCTTGGTGTGAACGGGTCTTAATTCTGCTATGAGTCGAGCGAGACTTCCACGTTCAGGAAAAAGTAGGGGTGTAACGATATTTGAACCGAACCGAAAAACCGCGATACACCACCCACGATACGTATCGCGATACTCTCATGGCGAACCGAACACGCCCCGCCCCCTGCTGCCCCGCCCAGCCCCGGCTCATTGCACCTCATGTGTTATGTGTACACAACGAATACAGGGCTGTTGCCTAACCACCATTAACCACATATAATCGCAATAAGCTCAGTGTTTTGTTACTTTTGATAATAAGCTAGGTGTAATCTTTCAAATTATGTCTATTTGATCACGAAATGCAAACAATAAATGCCGTAACAGCAACTGTGTAAATTATTAGATAACAATAACAAATTAGAGTAAAAACATGTTAATGCAAAAATTGCCTTATGTGCAGTTTACATGTTTTCATACAATTTGTTATTTGAGTGTTGATTATTATTATATCATTTAGGCTAATAGTCTAGGCTCTGTTGTTAAGCTTTAATGTTATAGTAATGTGCAAGTAAGGGCTGTAGTTTACAGCATTAGCAGATCATTTTGTTATCCTTGAGAAACGTTTACTTGTAATTGAATTAATTTAAAGACAAGGACACAATTTGTTCATTAAAGCACTGTTTAATAAAAAATAAAAGCAATTTTAGCTTTCTAAACCCCCCCACCCCACCGAAATGAACCGAACCGAACCGAGACCTCAAAACCGTGGGACGAACCGAACCGTCAGGTTTGTGTATCGTTACACCCCTAGGAAAAAGTAGGACAGGTAGAAAGAATGAAACTTGATTATGTCCATCAGGAAATGATTGGATCATGAAAACTTGGTGGTTCGCAGCAGATTCTCCGGAAAAAGATAATTTCGGAAATGGAAACATTGTCTTTTGATGAAAGATTATGTAGACAAATGTTTTTTTTCTGCACAGATCAATTATTCACAATAAAAATCAAGAATGTGTTTTAAGAAAGCAAACGCTTATTTCATACTGCCTTTACCTACGCTTTAACAAAAACCTTGAGTTTACCTAAAATTTGACAAACCAAATTTTTTATAAACTTCTTCAAAGAATCAAACAGCTCAATCATGATCCAATAAAAAAAATAAAAAGTTATTTCCCAGAACCGTAGAACCATTGAACAACCTTTATTTATAAGACCTTGGAAAAATGACAAGTAATACATTATCTTGGAAAATCTTTTCTCCATTATCCAAACTCCAGTTGATAACCAATGTGCTTCAACCATGGCGAAGCATCTGCCAATGCTGGATGCAAGATAACATCATATTACATGCTCTCATGACACAATAATTCATCATTAGCAATGGCTAATAAACAAATCAATTAACAAACCAGCCTGAACAATACTGTACGAGTGAATCTGATAACGCTGTAAAGATAATAGATACAGATGCCGCTCTCATCTGCTGTTTATAGATCCAACTGTGGTGAACAATAAATCACCTTACACTCTCAGAAAAACAGGTACAAAAGCTGTCACTGGGACAGTACCCTATGGAGGGATTATTGGGTCAGATTGAAAACTAAAAGTCTAAAACTAAAAGTCTTAAACGGAAACTAAAAGTCTAAATTTGAAACTAAAAGTCTAAGTCGAAAACTAAGTCTAAGTCGAAAATGGATTTGGTATTCAGGATTGGGCATTTGGTCATTTAGCCATTTAGGATTTAGGATTGGGGATTTAGGGAATTAGGACTGGGAATTTGGTATTTAGGATTGGGCATTTGAGGATTGAGGAGTGTATGCAAATAAGGAGGCGTGGCCTAAATACTGGAGGCTGGGTTTGAAATGGCTTGTGCACAGAGGCACCTTATGGACAGCAGAGGAGCTCCCAGTGCTAAGGAGCACACTGGCAGAGCGTCCTCTTCAAAGTGAAAGTTGTTGTGCTCTGCCATCCACGTTGGCTGCAATATTAACAATGGCAAAGCTAGAGCTAGCATCTTTATTGAGACAGCCGCTGGACGTTTTGGACAAAGAAAAAGCTTCCAGTAACGGTGGAGAGGCTTCTTCCTCGACCAACACCTTTCCCTCGTCCATTTTACCAACACCGAACGTGTTCGGTCTAATCGCAACCCCGGCTCGCGCCCAACATGTTACAACGCTGTCATTAAGTTGAAGTTATCACATTATAAAGTACAGTCCTCGCTCCAGCCCTGCTCACTTGCTCTGTTTGCTTTCATTACAGTGTGCTCCTTAGCACTGGGAGCTCCTCTGCTGTCCATAAGGTGCCTCTGCGCACCAGCCATTTCAAACCCAGCCTCCAGTATTTGGGCAACGCCTCCTTATTTGCATACACTCCTCAAATCCTCAATCCTCAAATGCCCAATCCTAAATACCAAATTCCCAGTCCTAAATCCCTAAATGTCCAATCCTAAATCCTAAATGGCTTAATGACCAAATATCGACTAAAATATCGTGATATTTTGCGCACGCAATTATATCGATACAGTAGCGCAAAGTAATACAATATTTAATTATAAAATTATCTGTTTTACTTTTGGGTTTTCTCCATTAGTTTACTCTGATAATTTACACTTGCACATTACATCCACAAGGTGGCGCTTGTTGCGGTGCTTTGTTGTCGTGCATTCAACAACAAATTTAAATGAAAATGGCGTCACCTTCACAACCGGTTGAACACGACGTCTTCTTTCAAATCGAAAGTGTGGGTAAATTTTGGTTTTCATCAAAAAGCGTGTAGTAAAGACGTCTCTGGTTACTTACGTAACCTATGTTCTCTGAATAGGGAACGAGACGCTGCGGAAAGCGCAGTGGGATATCCTCTGGATGTGCCGATTGCCTGAAGCCCTATAGAATCACGCCAATTCATTGGCTGATGGCGCTCGCGCAAAGCTGGCTCCGCCCCGACACTCTTACGTCGCAGCATGATGAACGCGCGCGCGCCATCTTCTCCTCAAATTTCTCTGCCGAAAAGAAAAACTGTCGGCAGCGCGAGGAGCTTGGCAGCGAACGCAGCGTCTCGTTCCCTATTCAGAGAACATAGGTTACGTAAGTAACCAGAGACGTTCTCTTTCATAGGTTCACTCAACGCTGCGGAAAGCGCAGTGGGAACGAAATACCAAACTCGCCAAGCTAAGCGCTGTCCAAATAATAATAACAACCATGATAGGTTCAAGCAGATAGAACCTGGGAACCTGGAGTCATGTCAAGATCTAAATTATAGAACCTCATAAAGGTGTGCGGAGAGGACCAACCTGCCGCCACACAAATGTCTTCCAAGAGGGCCCCTCTAAAGAGAGCTTGAGAGGAAGCCACACTTCTGGTGGAATGTGCTCTGATGCTAAGAGGTGAAGGCAAACCACGCACCTCGTAAGCCAGCGAAATAGCGTCCGTTACCCAGTGGGAAATCCTCTGCTTTGATGCTGCAAGCCTGCGGCGGCCAGCACCAAAACATACCAAGAGCTGGTTTGATTTCCTCCAACCGCCTGAGCGATCTACATACAACTTCAAAGAACGGACCGGGCAGAGCAAGTTAAGTTTCCTTTCTTCCTCAGAGGCAAAAGGAGGAGGGTGGAAAGCGTTAAGGTTAACAACCTGAGAGCGGAACGCCGTGGAAAGAACCTTGGGTACATACCCCGACCTCGGCCTCAAGGTAACCCTAACCAGGCCAGGAGCGAAGTCCAAACATGACTCACTAATAGAGAGAGCCTGCAAATCCCCCATCCGCTTTAGTGAAGATAAAGCTAACAAAAGAGCAACCTTAAGAGTCAGAATCCGCTCAGGGGCTGACTCCAAGGGCTCGAAGGGAGCCTCTGACAAACCCTCCAGGACGATTGACAGGTCCCACGAGGGAACACTAGGGGGGCGAGCCGGTTTTAGGCGCCTAACCCCACGCATGAAGGCCGAAACTAACCTCAGTTTCCCCAAGGGAATCTCATCCGATTCTCTATGAGCGGCAATAGCTGCGACATATACTATGAGAGTGGTAGCGGCCGCTCCGGAAGCAAACTTTTCCTGCAGGAATTCCAGCACTGGGCCTACTGGGCAGCTAACTGGGTTCCTATCATGTGCTAAGCACCATGCCTCGAACACCCTCCACTTGGAGGAATATAGCCTCCTCGTCGAAGGGGCTCTAGCATTCGCAATGGTCTCCTGAACGTCGGTTGGGAGATCAAAGCTTAAAGGTAACGGCCTCTGATAGGCCAAACGTACAGCTTCCAAATGTCGGGGCGAGGATGCCATATCCTGCCCTGAAGCTGGGAAAGCAGGTCCTCCCTGACTGGTATCTCCCAGGGGGAGGATTCCAACAGAAGGATCAGCTCCGAAAACCATGGCTGGGACGGCCAGAATGGGGCTACCAGAAGGAGGCGGACTCCGCTCTCCCTCACTCTGGACAGAACCGCCTGGATCAGCTTGATGGGCGGGAAGGCATAGAGCTTCTGCATCGGCCAAGGGTGGGCGAACGCATCTATCCCCAACGGAGCTGGAGGGCTCAGAGAGAACCAAAGCGGGCATTGGGACGACTCCTGAGATGCAAAGAGGTCCACTTCCGCTTTTCCGAACACCTCCCAGATCAGGGCCACCGTCTGGCGGTTCAACATCCATTCCCCAGACCTGAGCTTCTGCCTCGACAGAAAATCTGCTGCGAGGTTCAGAATACCTGGGACATGAACTGCTCTCAGAGAGAGGAACTTGTCCTGGGACCACAGGAGAAGGTGACGCGCATGCCTGTCTAGGGTGCGCGATCGTGAACCCCCTGTCTGTTTACATGGGACACTACTGCCATATTGTCCGTTCTGACAATGACATGGTGTCCTTCGAGGAAAGGGAGAAAGTGGCAAAGAGCCAGGAAGACAGCCCTCAGCTCCAAGCTGTTTATGTGCCACGAGAGGGTCTCGCCAGTCCAAACCCCACACGCTGGCCTGCCCTCGAAAACCGCTCCCCATCCCGTCAGAGAGGCATCCGTCGTAACCATCTGGCGACGGAATACCGCACCCATACCGACTCCTTTCTGAAGGAAGAGGGGGTCCCGCCAGATTGACAGGGCGCGAAAGCAACTGCGCGACACCTTCAATAGGCGAAGGGCTGGCCCCGTGGGCCGAGCCCCTGAGAGCTTCATCCACCACAGAAAAGGTCTCATGTGGAGTAGTCCCAGAGGTAGCACAGGGGAGGCCGCGGCCATAAGGCCCAGAAGTCTGCGGCAGGTGCTCACGGAAACATGCTGGCCTAGTGCAAAACGGGACAGACATGTCACCAGACTGGAAATCCGTGCAGCAGCCAAACGGGCCTGCATAAGAACGGAGTCCATGCGTACCCCCAAGAAAACCGTGTTCTGAGCTGGAGTAAGAACGCTCTTCTCCGTATTCAACCTCAAACCGAGAGACTGAATATGACGGAGGACAATGTCCCTGTGGTGAGTCACCAACTCTCTGGAGTGGGCTAAAAGGAGCCAATCGTCCAGGTAGTTTAGTATATGGATGCCCTGGAGCCGCAGCGGGGCCAGAGCTGCATCCATACACTTTGTGAACGTCCTTGGCGCTAGAGCGAGGCCAAAGGGGAGGACCCTGTACTGGTAGGCTTTTTCTCCAAAGGCGAACCTGAGGAACTTCCTGTGTCGCCGTACGACCTGGATGTGGAAATAAGCATCCTTGAGGTCTACCGTCACGAACCAGTCCCCCAGCCGGATATGAGATATGATGGCCTTCAGCGTCAACATCTTGAATTTTCCCTTGTAAAGAGAGAAATTCAACCGGCGAAGATGTAGTATCGGCCGCAGGCCGGCCCCCTTCTTCGGGACCAGGAAGTAACGGCTGTAGAAGCCCTGTTCGACTTCCCCCGAAGGAATCTCTTCTATCGCCCCCTTCAGCAGAAGGGATGAAATCTCCTGCTGCAGTACAGAAGCCTGAGCGGCGCTGTCGACTACAGTAGGAAAGACCCCGTTGAAGCAGGGGGGGTTGCGACAAAACTGAAGCGTGTAGCCGAGCCGAACTGTGCGAAGGATCCAAGGCGATACCCCTGGTAAACGCTCCCATTCTTGAACGAAATGTGATAGAGGGAGAGGAGTGTTGCAGTGCAAGGGACATACCTGAGGTAGGGTGTCGCGCTGGTTCCCATGGGGAGGCGCGGATGACCGTGGAGGAGAGCGCTTGGCGTCCTGACACGTACTGGGGGGTACCACCACCTGGATAGAAGTAACTGGGTCCGCCTGCTCCAGAGGAAAACGAACTGTGCCTCCGAGGAAGCGATTGGCGGGTGTAACGTGCACCGGGAGCGAGGGGAGAAAGCAAGACGCGTCTCCTTCCTCCTGCGCCGGACTGGGTGAAGAGAGTGAAACAGGACCTGCACTTCGAAACACGCTGGGTGGCGAAGGTGACAAGGTTGGATGAGGAGAGCCGGGTGGAGGAGGGCAGAAACGCTTGCGCGGTCTGTCCCAACCTCGTAGATCTGGTGAGGCTCTCCTTCTGACCTGCGGGTCAGGAACGGCTCGAGGAGGCTGGAGCGGCCGATTTGTTGGACCGCTTCAGCTGAAGGCGCTTGTGAGGGCGCTAGCGGGGAAAAGGACGACCTCGGGCTCCCCAGACCGTAGTTGGAGGGTGGTGAGCCGGGTCACTCCTGCTAGTAGGGAATTCAGCCCTATGAGCAGAGCGTTCTCGGGTTTGAGAAGGGGAAGGGTTGGAGTCTCTTGGCCCTCTGACCCTCCTGGGCATAAACTGCCTGAACGCGGCCGACTGAGACTTAGCGGCGCGGAACTTCTCAACCACCGTGTTGACCGCCTCCCCGAAAAGACCTGAGAGGGAGATAGGGGCATCCAGGAGGAAACTCTTATCCTTGTCTCGGATCTCCGTGAGATTCAGCCAGAGGTGGCGCTCTGCAGCAACCGAGCCCGCCATAGAGCGACCAACAGCCCGAGCAGTGTGTTTGGTGGCTCTTAGGGCCAGATCTGTGGCTTTGCGAAGCTCTTTGACAGCTTCGGGTGTCAGTCCCTCTCCTTCATCCATGTCCTTCAAGACGTCCGCTTGGTAGGCTTGAAGGATGGCCATGGTATGCAGGGCCATGCCTGCTTGACCAGCCGCCATGTAAGACTTCCCAATAAGGGAGGAAGTAGTCCTACAAGCCTTGGAAGGAAGAAGGGGACGCGCCTTCCAGGACGGTGCAGACGACGGGGCGAGGTGGTTAGCCAGCGTGTCCTCGACCGCTGGAATAGCGGAATAACCCTGCTCCACAAAACCCACAAGGTTGGTGAAGTCAGCGGCTGCCGCATTAGTTAGGCGTGCGGAGAAAGGCTGCTTCCAGGATCTGGAGATCTCGTGATGCAGATCGCTGAAAAAGGGCAGCTTTCTTCGCTCTGGCCTAGAATTAGGGCCACGTAGGAACCTCTCGTCGAGTTTGGACGATTGAGACTCGCGGGGCTCATCAGGCCAGTCAATAGAGAGCTTCTCTGTAGCGCGCGACAGCACGTCAATAAGCTCAGTGTAGGCCGGAGTAGGCCGCGCGTCCTGGCCGCAAGGCGGGATAACGTCATCAGCCAAAGCAGGCCCGAAATCTTCGGAGTCGGAGGCTGCAGTGTAAATAACGTCATCCAGACCGAAAGAAACCGATTCGCGGGCTCCCGGGCTGGGGCATAAATAATCATGCGCGAATTCAACCGCGCCGCGTGCGTGCTCGGGAGAGGGAGGGAGAGAAAGGGCGAGGCCCGTCTGCTCATACTCAATATCCTCGCGCTCAACATCCGAGCCCCAGGCCGCGGATCCACGAGAGGCCTCAGCAGTCTCAGGAGCGCGACGGGGGGGAACGAATGACTCCTTCTCAAAAACCGCGAGTCTAGAGCGGAGGGTTTTGAGAAGGAGATTGTCACAAAATTTACATTTCGACAATCCTAATACAGCCTCACGCGCATGCGAAAAACCCATACATTTAACACACTTACTGTGAGGGTCGTCGTTTGAGATAAAACGAACGCATGGCGGAGAGCAGCGTCGATAATCCATGACACTTCACTGTAAGGAGAACAAAGTTCCACTTATACCAGTCGCTGAAGTGTCGAGACGAAAGCTGAAGTTGAATTTGAAGAATTCGGGCTCAGAAAAACCGAACGAAGGGCGAGATGTGACCGCTTCGTGAAGGCAGAGAAATCTGAGGAGAAGATGGCGCGCGCGAGTTCATCATGCTGCGACGTAAGAGCGTCGGGGCGGAGCCAGCTTTGCGCGAGCGCCATCAGCCAATGAATTGGCGTGATTCTATAGGGCTTCAGGCAATCGGCACATCCAGAGGATATCCCACTGCGCTTTCCGCAGCGTTGAGTGAACCTATGAAAGAGAACCTTGACGTTATTTATATGATTATTCTCAGGTTTATGTTACTCTATGTCTGCTTTATGTTACTCTATTCTATTCAAATCAATTTAAGTCATGTGCTTAAGTTAAGTTATGTTTAAGGTCCTGAATGCTCAAGGACAAAGTTTTTGCAGTATCCACCTAAGTTTTTGTACTTCAGTTAATCTGTAGAAGATAATGTTCACAGAATTAAATGTGACATTTGAAGTGAGTCTTATTTTTCAAATTTTTTGTAATGCCTTTGAATAATATGGGGGACATGAATCGCAATATATATCGCAGAATCGAATCGCAATACTTGCTGTATCTCAATATGTTAAGAATCGCAATAATATTGAATCGTGGCCCAAATATCGCAACACTATTGAATGTCACATTTTTGCCAATTCTAACTAATATGTACACTTTTGGTACCAAAATTTACCTTTGAGGGACTAATATGCACTCTTTAGGCAGGGCTCAACATAAAAAAAAATCCCCACTGGCCCCCAGGGCCAGTAGATCAGAGTTTTACTGGCCCCTTCTATATTTTTACTGGCCCTGAAAGAAATAGAAGGAAAAGCACTTTTCCATTAAACTGTATTTATTGTATACATTAGGATTAATTTTTCTTGTCCCCTCACAATGACAGTAAACTAATTATTACATTACATGAGTGATGAGTAATATTACATAGGCCTATTTTCACTTCAAAATGGCAAAATTAGACAAAAGTATATTAGTTTGCCTGATTATTTTTGTCATTCGTTTAACATTTATGACCTAAAAAACTGTCAATGAAGAACGCGCTGAATCTGATTATAACAAGACTGAAGCGAACACAAATTTGTGTAGCTTACACTTAATCACACATTTTTAGGGGGGCGAGGCAGAAGTTTAGGGGGGAATTTGATTACACTTTAGATAGCCCGTCGGCAGGCCGGTTATGCATTTTGGTCGTCTTTTGTTGGAAATTTCCGGCAAACGAAACAGTACATGCCCTCATCGCCTTTCTCCACCCAGGTGTACTGTGTTTTCCATGACACTAGGAATTAGGACTGGGTGATATGGCCAAAAAAATCATATCTCTGTATTTTTTGGTTAAATGGCAATATACGATATATATCTTGGTACTTTCTACGTTTTTCTATTTGGATAAAGAAAATCTGTATTTATTTTAAAAAAAATGTTATTTCACATCCTGCTCAATGATATCCAAACAATATTGATATTGAAGAAACAAAAATAGGGAATGTAATGTATAGGCCATGCAATATATTATGTGCAAAAAGGTTGTTAAAATCATATTACATTCTAACATTGTAACATTACAATCTAAAAGCAAAAATAATGCTTTTGTTTTTAAAATGACTAAAGGCTAAACTAAAAATAAAAATAAAAACTAAAGCACAAACCTGCATTTGATTACCCCATTATCATGCTCACTTTCATAAAAACATACTTGTAGGTTTAAAATTCCACATATGGCACATTTATTGTCTCCAACAACAAATATTTTAGCAATATGTATATTTTAGTCAGAATTATTGCGCTACTCTTCTATTGTGCTCGTCTGTTTGGCGCGCGTGCTCGCAGCGGCGCTCATTCACGGGAGCTTGAATATTAGCGGAGATTCACTTGCAGAAGCTCGTCCTCTCCTGACAGTGAAATGGACATATTTGTTTGACTTTCTAACATTTACAGATGGAGAATATACCTGTGAAATGTAAGTTAAGCACTGAGGAAAGCACCACGTCTCCATACGCATTAAACAGCGCAAGTATTTATCTGTCAGTCAGCAACAGTATCTGTCAGAGCATCTGACAGGGCAAGCTACTTTAAACTTGTTAACTATATCTTACTAGTATAAGCTTGTGTCATGTTTAGGACAAATTGTACTATGTTCTTTCACTGCAGGAGCTCACACTGCGTACCCGCGCGGGCCAGTGACTGGCCAATCAACTAGCCCGACATACTCTTTTACTGGCCCCGGGCCATCGGGCCATTGCTTATGTCGAGCCCTGCTTTAGGTACCAATATTTACCTTTGAGGGACTAATATGCACTCTTTAAGGAACCAATATTTACTTTTGAGGGACTAATATGCACTCTTTAGGTATCAATATTTACCTTTGAGGGACTAATATGCACTCTTTAGGTACCAATATTTACCTTTGAGGGACTAATATGCACTCTTTAGGTACCAATATTTACCTTTGAGGGACTAATATGCACTCTTTAGGTACCAATATTTACCTTTGAGGGACTAATATGCACTCTTTAGGTACCAATATTTACCTTTGAGGGACTAATATGCACTCTTTAGGTACCAATATTTACCTTTGAGGGACTAATATGCACTCTTTAGGTACCAATATTTACCTTTGAGGGACTAATATGCACTCTTTAGGTACCAATATTTACCTTTGAGGGACTAATATGCACTCTTTAGGTACCGATATTTACCTTTGAAGGACTAATATGCACTCTTTAGGTACCAATATTTACCTTTGAGGGACTAATATGCACTCTTTAGGTATCAATATTTACCTTTGAGGGACTAATATGCACTCTTTAGGTACCAATATTTTCCTTTGAGGGACTAATATGCACTCTTTAGGTATCAATATTTACCTTTGAGGGACTAATATGCACTCTTTAGGTATCAATATTTACCTTTGAGGGACTAATATGCACTCTTTAGGTATCAATATTTACCTTTGAGGGACTAATATGCACTCTTTAGGTACCAATATTTTCCTTTGAGGGACTAATATGCACTCTTTAGGTACCAATATTTACCTTTGAGGGACTAATATGCACTCTTTAGGTACCGATATTTACCTTTGAAGGACTAATATGCACTCTTTAGGTACCAATATTTACCTTTGAGGGACTAATATGCACTCTTTAGGTACAAATGTGTACCTTTTGAAAAGGTACCACCACAGTGACAGCTTCTGTACCTTTTTTTCCTGAGTAGATACACAATAATTGGTTATTGTTTACCGCCCAAACATGCAGCGTTCACAAGCGCGTGTGGCTGTGTGTGTCGTATAGACATTAGCTGCCTATTAAGACTCAGTCCTCAAGGGTTCGTTAGTAACACAACACAATGAAAAGAAGGATTATCCGTGCTAAATGTGTGGCCGCGGCTCAATAGTCTTTGTCCTCCAGCACTGGACATTGATGTAATTGGCTTAAAACTGCAAGCCACACACAAATGTATGAATAAGGTGTAGGGCATAATTGAAGAAAACAAAATGAAAGCATTGGTGCACCTGCTCCACGCCTGGTGTTTATTGTTGCTGTGAGCCGGGTCATTCTCGCTAAGCTGAATTTATGAGTGTTCTTAAGTAGGTCAAGCTCATCTTCTTTTGAAAGTCCGTGTAGAGAAGAGTTTCTCCTTGGGGACGTTTTATTGTTTGTTTTTCTGCTGCTCTGCGGCACTTGGGTCATCCTTTAATAAGCAACTCCATTCAGAGAAACAACGGGAAAGATTGCATGCTGTCTGTTGCAATCAAATAAAAAGCCCCGAGGATAATTAGATTATTTTTTCATAAAGTCTCCTGAAGTCTATATAATAATAATAATAATAATAATAATGAGTGGTGTTTGCCAAGGCAAGCTTTACTACTACTATTATTGTTCATATGTGCATGGGTTTCTTCAAAAAGAGAGATGCACTGATGCCTTTCTAAGCGCAATTTTTGCCTGGTGGACAATATAAATGATGGGGGGAAATAAATCAGATTTACAGTCATAGCTAGTGATATAGAGAGGCTCGGTCGTAGGTTCTTTTGAAATGGACTAATAAGAAAAACCCTAGTAACCACCTAGCAACCACCCAAAACACCATAACAACCACTCAGAATAGCATAGGAATGAAAGAACACTCTTGCAACTGCAAAATTACAACTGGCTGCAAATTTTACAGGGGCGACCACTAAAAATAACCCTAGCAACCACTTGATCACCCTAGTAACCACCTAGCAACCACCTAGCGACCACCCAAAACACCATAGCAACCACTCAGTTTAGCATATGGAACGAAAGAACACTCTTGCAACTGCATAACTACAACTGGCTGCACGTTTTGCAGTGGAAAACAACTAGTCTCTCCCATGTGAAGGCCTCCTTCCCTTTACCTTTACCAAAATAATGCCAGTTCACATGGCTATGCGGAAGGGATGAAAAATTCTGCATTATACATTTTTAAGGCCAGACAAGTCATTTGTTGAAGTCAATTTGTAAAGTAACTCTACATGGATGCGCACATATATATTCAAACGCGCATACCTATAGACTAAACACGTAATGCGCATGTGCACGCCGTCAGCGTCGTTTTTTTTTTTTTTTAAGTTTGTGCAGAGATTAAAAAAATAATAATTCCAACGCTTGCATCTTGGAACCTGTTTCAAGGTTTGCGTTCTCGAGCACCAAACACTGCTGTTATGCAAATGAACAGGCCAAAACACATTAAGGGTCTTCTGTTAGAATGGTGTCGTGTAATCGGCCCCTAAGTTAATAACTAATGATCTTTGCGACGGAAGTGAATCAATCAAAACTAACTTTAGCTGGACAATAACTTTATTCTAGAGCTGCTGTAAAGCCAGAACAATCTCTGTTACTTTAATCTCCTGTTATCACTGTAAAGCTGCTTTGAAAGAATCTATATTGTTAAAAGCGCTATATAAATGAAGGTGACTTGACCACTTAAAACACCCTAGCAACCACATGGACACCCTGGTAACCACATAGCAACCACCCAAAACATCCTAGCAACCACTCAGAATAGCATAGAAACCAACAGATAGGGCTGGGCGATATGGCGTAAAAAAAAATCCCAGATTTTTTCACAAAAAATCCGATTTACGATTTAAATCGATTTTTTTTCTCTCCCTACTTAAAATCAATCTGCAGATGACAAAGAAATTGTTCAAAACAAGTTTTAACTTTATTTTGTTTTGATATTCCCTTCTGGGAAATTATCTGGATTAAAGTGTAATCAGAAACAACAAGCCAAAAAGACAAGAGGGCAGGCCCAGTCCTTGTAAATAGTGTAAATGTAACATAACATAAAATGGGTGGATTGGGGGGATGTGTAAAAAAAAAAAACTTGCATCACAATAAGTTTATTGTGATTGTCAAATTATTTGGTAACTAAACATAATTGTATCAAGTTTATTAACTATAAACACAATGTTTACATGGTACAAAAAGACTGGTATGCTACTGTTTTTATTATTGCTTAACACAAATTTCAAATTTTGTGATTTTTATTCTGATATTGATTCAATATCAATTCCTTTGGATAAATATTAGGTACAGTAGATACGTTAATGTGTTATGTTAATTGTTCTCCAAAAATAAATCACCTAATGCTGTGAACATACAGAGAGCCCTGTCAGCTATTATTATTAAAGGTTAAAACTAACTCAAATTAAACAATGCATTTTTTATAATAACAAACAACGTTATAATATTTTAATGATATAGGTAAAATATAATAAATGTGTAATATAGTTATCATATTTAGCAAAATACTCCTCTCTATAGCAATTATTTTAAGTCCAACTAACATGCGTGCTATGGGTCATTAAAAGGCATCCTGAGGTAAATGTAACGTTGCGTGACATATGTTGTTCTCCAGCTGTTTTATGGACATCTTTCCGCGGTTGAAAAACACTGATCGATCGATTTTATTAGCTACATTTGGGTAAGTTAGTACTTAGTAAAGAGTAACAGACGATCGGTTCATGTGCCGCTTAAACTGAGATCTGTCAGCGATCTTTCACGTCACATTTACAAGCGCCAAAACTGTCTGTGTTTATTGTTTGAATTTCGTATTAAAATTGACCGAATCTGAGAGCTGAGAATCTGTTTCATATCAATAGTAACCTGCTCTGTCTAGTCTGTCGGTGTCAGTGTCCTCTTGATCTTTTCTGCGCGATGTTTCTCTGCGTTAGAAAATGGATGTGTGCGTGAGAGCGTGTAAAAAGTGACAATTGCGTCTCTCACAGTGAACTCATGAGAGTTGGCTGCCCTGCAGATTCAGTTTGTAAATGTTTTCGGCGGGTGTGCTTCTGCTGCCGCGGTCTTGTTCATTTGCCATGTTGTTTTTGTATCTCTATCATGGCAAGCGCTGAGCCCGGTCGGAACTACGGGAGCCCAGATTGGCGCGTCGGTGGTTGTTAAAGAGAAAACCAATTTTCATTCAAAAAAAAATCTCGCGTAAACTACACATTCGAGTTAATCGATAAAATCGATTTATCGCCCAGCCCTACCAACAGAATATTCTTGCAACTGCAAAACTACAACTGGTTGAAAAATTTTGGAGGGGCAACCACTTAACCCTATATTAACCACCTAGCAACCACTTAAGTCACCCTAGCAACAGCTTAGCAATTACTCAGAACACCCTAGAAACCACCCAGGATGACATAGCAAACAGTTTTGCAGTGGAAAAAGCATCTCTCAGATTGTCTTCAGAAATCACAGAAGTCTAGGTGTCATCTAAAATGAGAATATAGTTTTTTCAGGCATAACAGGACAGCACTGCGTGTAAGAAAACAGTGCTGGAGGTTGTTAAAATGGGTCGGCGGTAGGAGAGTCTCACTGATATTGTAAGTGGCAGGGATGGGTGAAGGGTACACAGTCAGATCTAGTATGCCGAGCCGGGTTGTCTTTGACAGGCCATTCGACTCTGTGGCTTCAGCATCCCCATTACTGCAGCTCGTACACAAGAAGCCTTTCCAAGTGTGTCAACCAGAAACCCGTCAGCGTCTGAGTCTAATGCACTGCAACAGAGGCGAAACAATCTCTGCCACCACCAGAGGCGATGCACACACATGTCCACACTGCCACCATTACACTACAGCACAGAAAGAATGACTCAGCCTGGCATGCATACATATCTCTCAATATCTCACAGAAGCACTCTGTGAGAAGTATTGGCATTGTTATTCCATGCTGCCCTCAGGAGCTGGCGAAGTTTCAACCACAACGGGTCGACAAATGAGGCCATGTGACCGGGTGAATCTCACGAAACCTGTCAAAAACTATACTTCACCAAAAATCAAACTATATGAATATAAAAAATGATCTCTGCTGCCTATTTATAAGAGCATTATTTATACACAATAGGTTGTACTGCTTTAATTTATTATATTTTTAAATAAAAATTAGGTTACATTATAGTCAATTTTGCTGTAATGAGACTCACTATAAAAAAATATCCAAAGAAATTCATCCAGACATGCACATTACAGTAATGTAATGCAGGGGTATGTGAAATAATATTAAATAAGCTTAAAGAAAGAAATAGTCGAAAGAAAGAAAGAAATCTACATTTAAAAAAAACTACATGATCCTAAACATACAGTAGGTTTCATTTTCTTTATGTAAAAAATAAAATAAAAATACTTTTTTTAATTGCGAGGTCAAATGTGACATGAGATTTACTGACTAAAATGATCACAAGTGTCATTTTGCATTCGTTTATGCAAAAGAACAGCATAATTTCTTTAAAAAAAATATATATTTTAATGCTGCCTATTTTTTAAGCATATATTTATATAGCATAGATTTTACTGCTTTAACTTAATTATCATTATTATAGTAAATTGAGGCAGTGAAAGTCATTACATAATATAATAAATATATAAGTGCTGATGTCCAGGTCACATTTTACCTCAAAGCAAAAATGGAAAATAATGTGTGTGTGTATATATATATAAAATCACACACACATTATTTTCCATTTTTGCTTTGAGGTAAAATGTGAACCTGGACATGTTTCAGTGAGATTTACCCGACTAAGATGATCGTGGCAAGTGTCATTTTGCGTACGTTTTTGCGGAAAAAACACCATAATCATTTCCTATTAAAAAGATACAGGAAGAGCGTTAGTTTGATAAGTGCGTTTGAAAAGCAGATGCTGTGTTTCCTTCTTTTGATCTCTGAACATTTCAAACCACTACTGGTAAGATCTTCTTCTATTACTGTTAATAAGATCAGATTGATTGAATCAGGAGCTATCAGGATGCGATCAAACATGTGGGACTCCTCACCACGGCTAATGTACTGCTCTGAGGTCAGCAGAAGTGTGTGCGTGTGGATAAAAGGGCGCTGACGTCTATCTGACAGACAGATGCTACATGACATGCCTGTGTACGGATGAACGCAAACCTCTGAATAACCCAGCTTTCGTCAAAAGGGCATGTTGTCAACCACTGCCTGGTTGTGCCCTTTACAAGAATCAGCCAATCACAGCGCGCCGATTACAGCGCTGCCAGTGAGCTGATTAAGGAACAGTGGTAATAATGGTAAATTCATTGCTGATGCGCTCTAGGTGTTTCAATGTACCAGACATTAAAAGATACAGAATGAACAATAAAAAACAGACGGAAAGCCATTAAGGCTTTTATTGCTCAGTCAGAGGTTGCTTTTTCAAAGCTCAGGAGTCTTAATGGAGTTCTCCAATTATTTAAATATCAACTTTAGCTCCTAAAATCCCTTTTAAGGAATAGAAATACACACCAGTCTTATTTTAGCATCTGCTATACTATTGCTATTTTGTTATTCTGTTTTCATTTTATTTTAAATGATTTTTTAGCGACATCTAGTGGTGAGGTTGCGAAATACAACCAACAGAAGTTATGGTGGTCGACAGGAAGTGATGTCGTCGTCCGAGACAGCAGAGAGTAGCCAGGTTTCTTAACAAAGATTACTTAATTATTCAGTAAAACGACATGTTATTGCGAATATTGTTGTTACTTGTTCATCATTGTGTCAGTATTTTATTCGGTGACTTTAGCAGCTTCTTTACACGAAGAACAACATAGTGACGAAACGCGTTTGTCCGTTCAGGGCCACCGTAGAAACATGTCGATGTAAGGCGACCCGCGGTGTGTGTAGAGAGAAATGCTCATTCTAAGCTAATAAACACACAACGGTTCATTAAGTAAGGTCTTTATACACCACTGAAAACATAGTTATGGCATTTCTGTCAACAGATCCTCCTAAACATTACACACTGCACCTTTAAGTAATTTTTTTAAATGTCTACATAGTTATTATGGTAATACTTTACTATAAGGTCACATTTGTTGATATTAGTTAATATATTAATTAACTATGAGCAATATATTTGTAAAACATGTATTAATCTTTTTTAATGTTAGTTAAATGTTTGTGTTAGTTCACAGTCCATTAACTAACGTTAACAAATACCATTTAAATTTTTAAAAAGCATTAGTAAATGTTGAAACTAACATTAACTAAGATTAATTGTTCATTCTTAGTTCATGTTAACAAATGAAAGTTTTTATTAAGTTTTTGTTCATTTAATTTTAGTTATTTTATTACTTGTATGAGAAATGTTGCCTCGGCAAAACAGCTGAAATAAAATACATTTTTAAAATTTATTTTATTTCATTTATTGTTTATTTTATTTCAATTAATGCATTTTTTAATGGTTTTAATTTTAGTTTTAGTTAACGATAACAACCCTGATACACACAAATGAGGCTGTGATTGATGTACAGTAAGAGTACAGAGCTATAAAAATAATCAGATCATTTGGTCTTGGAATAATTTGATTAAAAATGTTCATATTTGAGATCTCAAATTAAAATAAGGTTGAGATCGACTTCTGAAACTCATATGTGAGATTATTACTGGAGGACTTCTCAAAAAATCTGAAAAGCAAGAGACTTGCAACGCTTCTCTTATTGCCGTCTAACTGAGACAAATGATTTTTCATTTGTCCCGGAAGTCACCCTCCACCTCGACTCCATGCACCATCGCTCTGAGATTACATTTGGACACGTAATTATAAAAGCACTTAAAGGCGGTCGGCGTAAACACACTCGTCTTTCCTCGTGGTGCTGTGTGTCCTCATTTAAAGGCATTAGAAACGATTTGCAGCTGCACTGCTGCTCACGCTTGACGTTGATGCTGGCCGGCGATGCAGAAAGTGACGTGTGGAGTGAGAAAGAGGCGGTTCTGTTGATCTTGCACCTCTCTGTCACATTAAAGCTGTCTGATGGTGACACACACTTCCGTCACAAATCACATGGCTGACCAGAACACTCGTTTAGCAAAGGGCGCGCAAGGACCATTTGAGCTGACAACTGTATTTAAAGCATTGGTGAATTTAAAGTCATATTGAAATGGGATTCGCAAGAGCAACCCATTTACTTTGTTAACACAACACTGCAATGTTTGAATATCCTAACTCAGTTTGTCTTGTTTTCCAGTATGTTCTTAAATCAAGATACATTTACTTGAGAAGCAAATGTCCTAAGATGTTAAGAATACAGTATCAAAATTAAGTGGGTTTTTGCTGAAAACAATAAAATATATCTGCCAATGTGGTCAGATAAATAAACTTGCTTTCCTTTTGAATTAAGTTTATTTTTCTGACCCCATTGGCAGATTTATTTCTTTGTTTTAAAATCTCCATGTAGTCAATCATTTTATTCCTTAAAACTCAACTTTGATCAGCAAAATCACATATTAAAAAAATTCTGCATGCCTTAAAATATCTTGAATGTAACTCGACACCCTTGCCTCATTTAGTATACACGGATCTATGAATATGCGAATGAGCCCCGCCTCCACTCACTCACTCAGCTCAGAGATCCACTGGTTGACGATCACACGTTGATCTGATTGGTTACAAGGTCGTTTGTGACGTCAGAAACACCAGCGATTTCAAACCGTGTTTTTGAGACTGTCTTTGGTTCACTGCAGTTTTAAGCAGAAAATACTCAGCAATGCTGTCGACTTATGAATTTACACATGGTTTGTCTTAAAGCATATTAAAAACACCACATAGACACATAAACAACATTAAAAACTTGATTTCCACCACAGGGGGACTTTAAGCATAAACTCACTCAATTATGATACATTTTTCACAAAGCAAGACTTAATATCTTAAGCAATTTTGCTTCTATAAATGCATCTTCATTTAAGAATGTTTAGATATCTGTATTGGAAAACAAGACAAAAATACTGAGTTAAAAAATAGTTATTTTGCAGTGAACGAATTTCTGATTATAGGACGGCATTTGATTTTGATTTTATCCATCGAAAATTTATTGTAAATCATTTTACAGAAAGATTATACAGACAAACCTTTTTTAGGGAATAACATGCAGTCGTGCACTGATGAATTATTCACAATAATACAAGAAACGTGCATTAAGAAAGTAAATAGGTTTCATTTCGACTTTAAATAAGGTAGTATAATTGCCTCTGGTGCTGTAATGAGTCAAATCAGAGGTGCATTTCATCAGCATTTATTCTGCAAACTTCACTCCAAACCGTTTTCCTCTCAAAGTCTTGAATATTACATGTCTCAGCTCCCAGAATGAGTCATCAAACTTCAGAGGCAAAGAATGATTGCAATTTAAATTTAAAAAAACACGAGTAGTGAACATACTTCAAGAACGCAGGCTGCGACGACTGTTCTACCACTACAGACTTTCTCGATAACAAATTAGAGAAACATACAATTGCTTCACCTCATTCCCAAGATTCCCATTATGGGAATTTATTCCTCATTTTACACTTTGTACAGTGAAAGTACAGGAGTACTGAAATGCACTCACAGTCCCCAGGGAGTCTGTCGCCGTGCAATCAATCTTTTTCATCCTGCCAGACGCTACAGCACGCAATTCCTCAACACAGTCAAAGAGCTAAAAGAGAAAAACAAAAATAAAGCTGGTCAAAGAGTCAAAATAGCAATAAACCCCATTAGACATATGGAGACCAACAGTAGAAAGCTGTCCATCTATAGATAGGCAACACTTTTAGGCATTAAAGGCACCCTTACAAAATAATTGCAATGAGAAAATGGCATGCATAAAATAAATAAATAAATGCATTAACAATTAATGCATTTACATAAATAATTTACAACAATTAATCTCATAAATAATTGCATAAATAAGCAAATGCATAAATAATTGCAATGAGAAAATGCATAAAATAAATAAATAAATGCATTAAAAAATAACCCATTGTGAAACCTGTGAACAGAAAGCATAACAATGTCTTAAACGGTAGCCAATCACATTTTGGCCAAAATAAAGGTGTAATTAAGCAGCACAGCTGTTTTTTCAACATTGAAAATAATCATAAATGTTTCTCGAACAGCAAATCATAATATTAGAGTGATTTCTGAAGGATCATGTGGCGCTGAAGACTGGAGTAATGATGCTGAAAATTCAGCTTTGATCACAGGAATAAATGACACTTTACTAGATATTCACGTAGAAAACAATACATTATAATAATATTTCACTATTTTTATTTTTATAAATTTTAGTATTATTTATGCAATAAATGCAGCCTTGACAAGAGACCTCTTTCAAAAAACATAAAACATATTACAGACCCCAAACCTTTAAACAGTATACACACACACACACAGTACAGAAGACAACCCTAAAATGCAATGCGATGAGTTCAATGAAAAATTTTACCCAGTCAATAGAAATGTTAGTTATGAACATGATTTAGTTCATTCATTATTTGAATATCAACCCAATATTTGTTGGTGCTTCCTATTTTTTTACACATAGCATCAAGTTGTTAGCATCAACTCAGAGAGTTAGTCGAGTCTCTTATGGCTTTGAGAGATCGTTAATGATGTGTTTCAAATCAGACACTTATTAGGTTCAGGTCTCTGTAAGGAGTAGTCGGCGAGAAAGCTCTCTAAAAGGGTTTAAAGCAGAGCGATGGGGTCACAGGAGGTCCTGTGTTAATATTAAAATCAGGACAGACGAGGCGAACACCCACTCGAAGACTGCAGTTGAGATGAATCTAGCTTTATAGAGAACTGCAACTGCTCACAACAACAAACCTGAGCCAGCAAATCATGCAAATCAGCAACAGATTGAACAAAGAAGAGAAGAAAGACACATGATGTGTCCAAAACAGCCCAAGAAACTTCCAGCAAATGGAAAGAGGACATTGACGATGCATCAACGAACAAGAATTGCAAAAGTCAAATCATCATTTTGGTGATGTGAACAACACGCCTCAATTCAAGCGCATGTGAACCGATCGGTGTTCCTCTATTACTAGTTATAGCACCAAATACACATGAAAGAACACCAGAAGGAATGGTGAAAGATCAAGCACAGCTTACTGAAGTAAATCATGTCTCATGTAATCCTTCAATGAGTGTTTCATCTGCAGAAAGACATGAATAAAATCGCTTGTGAACAATATGTCACGTAAGATACTAGAAAAATGAACTCTAGAGAGGAGCATTTTGCTAAATATATGCACTATATTATTATATTTTTACTCTTATATCATCAAAAAATATAACATTATTATAAAAAAACGCATTATATTAAAGTTGTGAATTTTAACCTGTAATAATAACAGGTTTTTCCGTGTTTTCAGCATTAGTTGAGAGAGATTTTGTTTCTTTTGGAAAAATTAACATAACTGTACCTGATATTTAGCCAAATTAATGGATCCTGAATCAAGATCGGAATCGAATTGCAAGCTTAAGTATCGAATCAGCCCAAGTGAAATGAACAGCACAAATTAAGTCTATTAATCGATAATCTGCCCCTGTATAATCATAATTTTCCGTAAAAAAGGAACGTGATTTACTGCCTCTAGTGTTCATTTCAGTCAGAAATTGCAATGGTAACGGTACTGTACGTGTTTTGAGTTTTGCAATAATCTAGGAAGAGGCGTGTTTTTCCGATTTGTTGTGAAGTGTTATGGATGTTTGCCGCTTTGAGCCTGAGAAAACACAGACCCAAAAACAGTGCGAAGAAATGACAGCCGACCTCTTCATCCGTCTCCTCATCATCAGCTAGTGGAGGTTTCAGAGCCGGCGTTCTCAACACCTGACGGAAGCGCAGCACAGAACAATTACTCTCCCAAACGAGCCGAAATTTCCTGAAGCTGCTTTCCTTATTTACCTGGAGGAAATGAAAGACTGAAGAGAAATGAAGTGATGTGACAGTGGAAAGCTTGATGCTGCTTGAGTGACACTGACAAATCGGCCCGTAAGAATCAGTCTATCAGACTTAGAAGATTTAGCAGATTAGATCGGGTATAAAAATAAATAAATAAATAAATAAAAAATTCAATGTGCAAATGGAGTTAAATAGAATATTTTATGGAGTTAAATAGGATATTTAGTGTTTAAAACAACTGATTTCATCCATTCCATTGAGAAAAGCGTTAAAATCCTAACCTAACCTAACCATAAACATATATATATATATATATATATATATATAAAAGATTAAAAAAGTAAATTAAAAACTTTAAGTTAAAGTGGAAGTACTAAAACGACTAACATTACAACTGAAATAAAACTAAATTAAAGATAAATAGGAATGTTAAAAAACTAATAAAAATATACAAAAATCACAAATTTAATTAAAATAAAATAAATTAAAATTAATCAAAAATTAATTAAATTAAAATTAATAAAACTGAAAATAAAGTCAAACTGAAAACTAAAAATATAAAAAAGTTCATTTAAAATATTAAAATTACATCGATTGACAATTGATTGAATGGTGGAATGTGTCTCTGTGATTGAATTCAGTCGAAAGAAAACTTAAATTATTAAGAAAAAAAATATTAAGACAGATTTAATTATTTTTTTTAAATGTTAAATTAAATCGGTTCCATTTCATGTTGACCTCAAGTCTCCTGCTTCTCAAATGTTTCTCTTAAAGAGAAAAATAAACAGTAATCTTACATGCATCTCCTCCAGGGTTAAGAAGAGATATCAGAGTGTGTGCTCAGAAAACACTGAAGTCTCAGATAATATCTCAATATATGCATTCAAACATTTCTCAAATGATCGTGCTTTATGTGTGAACTATTGAACTCTTCTTGTCTGTTTATTTCCCCTGATGAATTTTAGATAAGACATCTGAGACAAAGGTGATAATTGAGCAACAACAGAGAACAATGAAACGGCAAATTCCAAGGGATCTTATGACATTTTGCTATTTTTTATTCATTTCAGTAAACAGGCAGGCTGTTATTAAAAACGATAGTCAAATTATAGTCTAACGACTCAAGATCAAAATGAGAAGTCTGGTGACGAACGCGGTCTACAAAGGGGAAATGAATCGCTTTGCTTTCCTGTCAGTCACACAACAGATGCGGTGAAAGAAATCAAAACATGAGGAGTTCTTGCCGACTGTCATGACATGTCATTTAAGTCACAATGAGGCCTGTGATGTAATCCGAGAATCGTGAGGGTGGGATGGAAAGTGTTGCACTAACAATAAGAGGTCAATTCTTTCCAATAAGGAGAAGTTCTTCCACCGACACATACGGATAAGATTGATGGTTCAGCACTGCAGTTTTGAGTCAGCGTGGGTTATTTCTAAAATGGTTACGATCCCCTACCGCTCTTTAAACCAACCCTGCGCTCCTGAAGACTCTCTAAATCACTTCAAGAAGTCCTCGGATAATTGTGGGATTTTATAGCATTAGAGTGCACTAATTCAGTTTCACTGCCGGCGCTGATATTAAATGGAAAATGAACCAGGGGACAGAAATGATAATGAAGGATATTAAGGCGTCTGAATGTGATTTTAGGGCACACCGGCGAGGCGAGACCAGAACACGTTTTAGAGAGAAAGATTACACTTGGAGGCCCTTCCTGACATCACTGGCTACGTTTACATACACAACTTTTGCTTCAATCGGACTGAATTCGTTCCGATTGATGAATCTAAATGTAGTGTAACGCTAAACATGTGATCGGGTCGATGTGTGTGTTTATACGTCACAAGATTAAAATCACAATATATATTTTTGACATGCGCACACTAGGGATGCGCGGTATACCGGTACTGCAAAAATACCGGTATATATTATATTGCAAACGGTACAATATCATAATTTTGTTCAATTCGGTATTTGATGCGCTGCTGTTTCGAAGTTCACCGCTAGGAGGCAGTGCGCTACCTAAACTGATGCGGGTCACGCGAAACCGGCAAACGGTGACAACAGAGGAACACGATGGATCAAACGAAGCTCATTCGAATTTCTACACGCCCGAAATTAATAAATAGAGAGAGCAGTATGAGTGAAATAAGGCATTACTTTGCCAACAAAAGTAATGAAAAAGTAAAGAAACAGATCTCAATGCACCACTCTGCAAACGGGGAGGCAACACATCAAATCTGCCGAAGCACTTGACTTGTCAGTTGCTCATCTTGACTTGTTGAAAGAGTTCCGAGATCGACAGGTTAGTCCATCATTCAACTGATTTAATTTAGACTTTTATTGAACATTGAACAGCGCACATACATAAGAGCTTATCAATAAGGGTGTCACGATTTCGATCTTAAATCGAAATCGATCGAAATTAAATTTTTCTCAAATCGAATTAAAAAATGGAATCGTCGATGCTGCCACGCCCCCATTTCACGTCCGGTCGGCGTGCCAAGCGGGAAAAAAACACGCGTGTTGAAAAGCTGCGAGTCTATGGTCAACCTCCTCTAACTTAGCTATTCAAAAGATAGCATGGCAACTGCAGATGCAGGAGACCCATCGACAGAACTTGAACCCCCTCCTCTTTCATTGAAGTCGCAGGTGTGTAAGTTTTTACAAAAAACTTGTAAAAAAGCCAAGTTCAAAAAAGCCAAAGCTTACTTTGCAGACATCCCAAGTCTCGCGGAAGTTCCTGGAGTCTCCCGCATATTGATAGCGTTAGCGGCTCCCTGATGCCCGCAAATTAGTTAAAATCTCCCGGAATCTAGAGTGAGCGAGCGAGCAAGAGCGCGCAATCGCACATGCGAATGCGGAAAAACTGTGCTCCAAACTGTATAGCGCGCGCACGGGAGAGAGCGAGAGATCTTGCGAGAGATGTAAGACAGAGAGCATCCTGATTGGCCGGTTTCGGCTTTAAAAAAATAAATGTAAAAATCATCGAGAATCGAATCGAACCGTGACCGTAGAATCGAAAATTTAATCGAATCGAGGATTTGGAGAATCGTGACACCCCTACTTATCAATTATATGAAAGGGTAAACACGAAAGCTCAAATCTGCTTGCATGACACGCTAGAACCAATTAAGTTTAGTCTCATCATTTTTGCACTTTCAAACAAACATATATTAATTGAATTTGAATGAATAAAGAATAAAAATGTGAATAATATTAATTTTAGTATTAGTGATAGTAAGATGAATGGCATAGTAGTGCCGCTGTGGCGACCCCTAGAGCAATAAGCCGAGAGAGGGAGAGAGTAATTTAGTAGTAATATGAATATTACTAATATTACAATTAAGCTACATTTGTCAACATTCATTAGGTAACCTGACCTAACAGTAATATAGCATTTATTAATCTATCTATATCAATCAGTAATTAAATGACCTAGAAAATTAAATTTACTAATACATGTTTTTAGCATGTTAACATTACTTTATGCAATGCATTAAACTAATATGAACCCTAACAGTAACCAAACCAAGATGAATAAATGCAATAAATGTTGATAAATCTCTGTTGATGCATGACAGCCAATGGTTTACATGTCATTTCATTATTCTATTATTATTATTATATGTGAATTTATTATTATAGATATTAACCTATTTTAATTGTATAATTTCAGGGGGGTTTTTCAAAATCAAAATTTAACCTACTGTATGTTCCCTGACTGAATTTTTTTTTTTTTACAATTTGATACATTTTCTTTGCACATTTGGTAGTGGAGAATTTCAAGCAGTGTTTTTTTAAGTGTCACTTAAATTTTGAGACTGTTTTTTTTTTTTTTTACCCGTGGTATCGATTTAGTATCGATACCGAGGTATTAGGTTCTGGTATCGTACCGAAGCCAAAATTGTGATATCGAGCCATCCCTAGCGCACACTCCATGAATATACAGAGTTTCGCGGTGTTTGCGCATAATAATTAACCATTCTCCTACATTGGTTCTTTATTTGTTTTAAACAGCAGACTTGCATTTCTGATCATAATTTGGAGACAATGAGCGTATGAACCGCTGTGACGAGCTGCTTATATTTATCACCCAGTAAAAACGCCCAAAACCAGTCGTGTGTGGATGAGAGTCTGAAACCAGGACTGGTGGGCCGGTCTCCTGCTCCACTTCACAGACGCAGTGAAATGACAGGTTTACATGAAGGCTTTTCAGTGCGATTGAGCCGTCAATCCGAATACTAACAGATTATTTGGTTGCATGTAAACACTAGCCTGACGTCGTCATACTCAGAGTCTAGTCAGAATGTGAGTCTGATGCTGCTCCATTGGGCTGTGATTATGGGGCGTTTCAACCGAACCAGGAAAGAAAATGCCTCTCAATTGGATCAACAAATGAATTGATCTCTTTTTTTAAATGAAGGCGCTGTCTAGATCTTCTATAACAGACGCAATGGCTGAATCTACACATCTCAGTTCTCCAGCGGGAGCCATTCTTTATTGTAAACGAACTCAACACAAGCGCTCTTTGGTGACGTGATGATCACGTTACTGTTGATCATCTGTCCATCATCGTATAAAGCCCGCCCTGATGATTTGATTGGTCTGAACAGCTTTGGTTCGGGCATACTTGCTTCACAACGGATCAAGTCCAGACCGAACGTCCCATACTCAAATGTTGTGGGCGGGGCTTAGTTCGGCTGGCGTCCAGGCTATGTAAACGTAGCCAGTGAGACATGAACGCGTGTCCTTGTGAGGCCCTATAACCGTCTCACTGCTGACGCAGACAGACACGTCAAAGCCGATTCTTTTTTGTGAGACATAAGGGGCTTTTCGCACCGCAGCAGGAACTAGGAACGATTTTAGTTCTCAGGGAACCACTCTGGTGGCTAGTTCCTAGAACTACCCGGTTCAAAATCACCTAAAAATGATCTTTCCTGTTTAGAAATTGAGCATTGATGCTAGGGCTGTCACTTTTTATTCGATATTCGAATATGCATTCGAACATGACGTGAAATAACCGTAACCGAACTATAAATAAACTATCCGGTTTTTAAAGTGCCATGCTTAACGCATTTTTTACAGTCTACGATTAGACCGTTTGTTTTTTATTTTATTGTTTGTCATCTCATCCAGTAGAGGGCGCTCTAAACGTATTGTAGCGTAGGCTCATGACCAAATCAAGCGAATAATCTGTTTTGAAAATGGAAGATAATGCACAGAAAGGCCAACATGAGCGGACAATTTACTACTCCAATCCATCTCATCTACTCCAATACTCCAATCCTCTCCCCGCAGACAGCAACACACTGCATTGGTGGAGAGACACAGGCTGCAACAAATACCCACTTATCTCAACGTTGACGCGCAAATATCTGTGTGTGCCAGGCACGTCTGTGCGCTCCGAACGTGTGTTCTCCACCGCGGGGAACATCGTGAATAAAAAGAGAGCCGCACTTGATCCAGATCAAGTTGACAGATTGGTGTTTCTAGCAAACAACATTAAGAAATGAATAATGCTGCTATGTCTTACTCATGGCTACTGTTTAAGCTGTCACATTATTGTGCCATGCTGTTCCGATTCTGTTTTCTTCTATGTAGCCTAATGTTGCGATCGGCTATGCATAGTGGCACGTTCATATTGATTATTCATATTTCAAACATTTAATTCAAACTTTTTTTTTCAGACAGGCTATGGCCCATGACTGTCAGACTGTTGTTAATAAATTCGTGATTGAATCTCCGTTATGGTGTTGTGTTTTTTTTGTGTTTTTTTTTATGGGGGCGGGGGGCTCGTAGATATTCGAATATATATTCGAATACATTGCTTGATATTCGATATCCGTTCGAATTAGATTTTTTTCAAAAGTGACAGCCCTAATTGATGCATCATGAGTTTAAGAAATGGCCTCAGTGGCTCCTTCTGATGATGAAACTATGTATGTGTACCATTCAAAAGTTTAGGGTATAAAACTTTTATTCCGCAAGGATGCATTCAATTGATCAAAAGTGACATTTACAAATGTCAAAAATTTTCTTTTTATTTCAACCCGCCATTCATCAAAGAATCCTGAAAATAATAAAGTATCATGGTTTCTTGAGCAGCAAATCCTCATATTAGAATGATTTATAAAATATATTTTCTATTACATTGTAGTAGATTTATCAGTGCCTGATTTTGAGAGTTAAAGTGGGGGAAAGGGGTATATTTTCCTGTCAGCTGTCTTTGGCATTACAGCTTAGTCAGTGCATCTTATTTTGACAAAAAAAAAAAAATAAGTTGTTACCATCCAAATCAAACAGCATAGAAAAAAGTCAAACTGCAATTGACGGCACAGAAAATTCTGACGAAATTTTTTGTAGATCAGAATTTCTGTCCATGCATAATTGCATATATAAAAAATTAATATTATTGAGAGATGACATGGAATATTTGTACTTCTAAAAAAGCATTTCTCACTTCACACGACCATTTCAAATTACCAAGTAAGTTACTAAAAAGGCTAAAAGAAAACAGTGACCAGTCGCAGCACTTAAAACATGCACTGTCCCTTTTAACCTAAAATCCTGATGTTGACCAAATTGGCTTGTGAATATCTAGTTTACTTGCTCATAAATGCTTAAAACCCCGAATATAAACCAAAGATTTAATGCAACTAACCTGGCAAACTTTGGCAAGTCCATTGATTAGTTCTTTGTTTTTCTGTGAGTCCGGTACCTTTTACACACAACTTTGTTGCCCATGACTGATAAAGACCTGTGCACTCAGACTGCAGGGAGTTGCATAATAATTAATGCAATCTGATTGGAAATTGGCATGTTTGTAAGTGCTTTCGGTCAGTGAACGGAGTGTGTGAGCAGTCGGACGCTATAATGAACATTATACTGTCCATGTGATGGATAACAAAACTGAACATACATACAATATAAATCATTTCAGGTTTGTTATTATGATGCACAATCTCTATAATATTAAATTCGAACTGAAATCCAGACTAAGTTGGTGTTTCAAAATACAACCTGGTCAAATCAATAACTAAAATGACCCGGGCTGTTGAGGGAATAAACTCTTTATATAAAGCAACAGAGAAGGCTTTAGAGAACACCGTTTCATTGTTATGTACATCTGGGAACAAATCTAGTTTGGATTACGAACATAAAATCTATTTTATTTGATATTATGTTATGTAATGTAGAATACTAGTTTCAATGGCTTCAATCTATGACGAGTGCTTTATTACTAAGATATTGTTTTGAGAAAATTTATTATTTGGTGAAACTGAATTTGCACTCTCTACACATTTATAAAAAAATAAAATAAAAAAAATTGACTTCTTACCATTTGGTTTTTCATTCATCCGAATTTAGATCTTAGGAAAAACAACATTTTTGTTCATCTCACTGAGCCAACAAGCCAATAACGTCACACTCCCATACATAAAAAAAAAAAAGTCATATCCATTTCAAAGTAAAATGCAATTGGCCACAACTGAGGTCATTTATTTTTGTGAAGTGTCATTTCATCGGTAGAGCAATGTTATTTTATTATGAAAGATGGATGAACTTGACTTGAATGTGAATCAGTCTATAAACAATTGTACTTAGATGCTAAACATTCGATTTTTTTAAGGATTCAGCTTAACATCTGGTGAGCCCTACACAGTTTAGACCTTCTTGTGATTGCGATTAAACACTGAATTCTTCTACTTTACTTTGAAATACTTGAAGCTAAAACGTCTGGTAAACTAGATGAAAATCCCTGTCCTTCAAAGACATGTCAGCCAATCCAACGTCAGCAATTTCAAACGCTCAAATTGATTGACAGGCAAAGAGCTGCTCTGATTGGTTACATTTTCTGATTCACAAAAACATTTAGCTATAAGTACAAATAAATGAGGGAACATTTTTCCATACTCATATTCAGGTCTGTTTTTGGTTCAATACTTTGCAAACAGTATGAATAATTTTACTTGCATTGCATCATCCTCATGTCATGGTCAGTGAACTCCAATAGGAGGCGCTGCTGAGCTACTAGAGATCTCCAGCTGATTTTCCCCGGCCTCTACTAGTTAATTAGCCATAGTGAGTCATATTTCAGCGCCATTACAGATTTATGACAGGAAAGAGGCCAATTCAACCATGCGTAATTATGAAATAAATAGTCGAAGCAAGATTAAAAACAATAAATGATGGCTTGGGCAAATCATCATAATCATTTGTAACCAGTTTCCAGCATCCTCAGAAAATAAGCATACAAAAGCTCTGCGCTAAGCCTCTGTTATGATTAATAATTAACTACATTAAAATGACTTTCATGCATCAAGAACATCATAAACACCCTGAGAGCTTGGTTATTGCCAAATGCTTGCGTCTAATAAGAAAATCCTCATTTTGATCATGCCATCGATGGATTTTAATACTCGATGGAGCCATGGCTCTTGAATGTGCGGCTTCAACCCTCAAAATCAGTTCCATCTCATTGGGAATACTTGAATCATTGATATTGATTCATAAGGAGTAGGATTGGATCATGATGTCATCAAGCTGCCTCTACTAAGAACGGTTTTATCCCGATATATAAAGAATGAACTCATGGAAAAATGTGTGCCACGTGAAATCACGCTCAATAGCTGGTGTCTGCCTGATCTGGGATCTGATTGAAACAGACGATGCTCGTCGCACACGCCGTCTCAATACAAAATCACCATCAGTCTGTCAGCGCTGAGTATCCGACCGAATCAAGAGCTGTCGAGATCCCATCACAGTCAATCACTCAAAAGTGAAAAGTCTCGGAGGAACAAGGCGACAGTTTTAGCTAGACTTTAGTTATTTAAATAACCCAAAGGAAAATTACATTTTTTTTCATAGCTCATTAAATTTAATGGAGTTATACTCAGTTATGCTCAGTATCAGCTTTATCTTCTAAAATGTTTCGTCCTTGGGAGACAAAAAAGTAAGATTCATGCAAATGGGCCAAAGTTGTTTAGAGGATATCGGCTCAGATCATTCGCTCTTGGTGAAATTTTGAGTTGATACTGAGATCTCTTAGCCTAGAAATCTAGACGCACCCTAGCGGCAGCAAAAATCATTTCGCTGCCAGTGTGGTCTAGCAACTCTCCATAGACGTTTTAGCTGGAAAAACCAAAAACTGGTCAGGCCAATCACATCGTGTATAGAGTTGGTGGGCGGGCTTAACACAATGACGGCAGAGTTGCGACGGTCAGAGCAAGCTCGGACATATTCGGTTTGAAGTCATTCATCCTCGTATGCGGCGCCGCGCGCGCTGTTACAAAAAAGCTGTGGTGAAACGATCAACTTGTCATTTTTGCCGCACTCGTGCGGACGCGTCGAGTATAAAGGCTTTATTTACTCCGTGTGAGCGCGCGCTCTGATCGGTAAAGGACATCCGAATCATCTCCAGCACTCCGAAGCACCACTACTCCGCCTCCGTTCTTGTAAGCTGATATTAGTATTTAAACATTCTCTATGATATTATTATTTTAATGACAAAAACATTTTTAATGACTCTTTCTCTCACAAACACACACACACACACATTAGGGATGTGCATCTCCATAGCTGAGGCCGATGCGATACGCATCTCAATGCACAGCCAACGATACGATACATTAAAGATACATATAAGCAGCTACCGATGCGATGCAATACGATTCACTACTCTTACGATGCGGTGCGATCCGATTCAACGCGATGTGATTCAATGTAATACGATGCAATGGAGAAAAATATAATGCTATGCAATTCAATATGGTATAGATAGTTAACTTTTATTTCTTTTATTCAGACATACAGCAAATCATAAAGTAGCTTAAGTGCCATCTGACTTTTAACGCATATTCTTTCATATTTCTTCACAAAACCAAAAGATTAAATAAAAGCAGGTGCTGTTTTAACAAACAATAAACATAAATAAATAAAAAACTTTCACAAACAGGTCTTTCATAACTGTATTCAGATGTAAAAATATACATCTATGAAAAACTATTATTTGCAGTCACAGATTAACTTAATGTCCTACTTTAAGGTTTAAAGGTGGGTGCACTCTCAGGACATGCCTCGCACTCCGTAGTGTTGTGATACGTCATATTCATAGCAGCTGCAGCAGTGGTGATGAGAGAACGCGCTAGCAACAGTTCAGAAAGGAGAAATCAATCTAGTCGAACTGGACGCGCAAATGAGGTGAAATCGTGTCCAGTCCACCGCGTTAAACGCGTCTCGTGCCGCAGGACCTCCAGACCCGCGTCAACGTGTCTTTACAATGACTTAACAAGGAAATCACTCGCTCCAGACGCTCAATTTGCGTTCGGTGTGAACGCAGCAGTTACATAATAAAATATTGGTCACAAATGATTGGTCACTTTCTAAATAGTAAAAGTATAGCGCATCTACTAATAATTTTTACCGATGCAGATGTTAGAAACGATGCATCGCGATACAAATGCCAACTTGTATCCGATGCACACATATTTAAATCGATGCATCGCATCGTTAGCTTTTATGCCGATGCACCGATGCGAATCGGTGAATCTTACCATCC
Organism: Rhinichthys osculus; assembly: GCA_029959095.1. Taxonomy (NCBI): domain Eukaryota; kingdom Metazoa; phylum Chordata; class Actinopteri; order Cypriniformes; family Leuciscidae; genus Rhinichthys; species Rhinichthys osculus. The sequence continues at coordinate 29,367,314 of JARWKJ010000024.1, forward strand.
CTAACACACATACTGTCTCTTTCTCTCTCACACATAGGCTAGTTATAAACTCTTTAGACTTTTAATGATTAGTGTTTTATTTTTAAAGTTTGTGGGTCGTGTAAAAAACAAAAAAAATCCCTTATTTTGGGGATGGATTCCTGGAAATCTCCCTTATTTTCAATGTTCAATGTTGACAGCTATGGACTGGATACGGTAAAAGTTTAATATATCAACTTGCTCCGCTGACTACGTCCCCTTCTTCGTTGCTCTGATTGGTTGTAGCGCTATCCAATTGCGTGCTGAGAGAATTTGAAAGACAACCGTTTATCCCGCCCATCAGATTGAGCCCTGTCAATGATGAGTTCCCAGACCTAACATCTTGATGTAGGTCTGGCATGCCAGGCTAGAGATCTCTGAGACTGATTGCTGACTGTGTCTTGGCAAATCTGAACAAGGTTTGAGAAATGTCTAAACTCTAGTTTTTTCCCAAAGACTTTACAAAGATGGTGCACTGATATTACTTATGAATGGGAGAAAGTGTAATGTGCAATAGAGTTGTCAAAAAGTACCGACTTCGGTACCAAGTCGGTACGGAAATTTAAAAAATGTGACTCTTTGAGCGCCGTTGAGTGGAATCGTAAACGCCTCTGATTGGCCACTATGTTCACAAGCTCATCAGATATGTCTATGATTGGCTACAATAATAGTTTCAAAAACATGTTTTAAATATACATCAATGACACTCTTCACCGAGCGGCGAGCGCTTGATACACACGGGAGTGTTTGAAAGTAGGACCGGTCCGCTGATAGACGCTAGGGCTGTCACTTTTGTGAAAAAATCCTGTTCGATTTTTGAGACATAATCATTGAAATAATTCATTGAATTGATTGTAAAAATCGATTTTCCATGTCTAAAGACGTTTCCATTTTCAACACCAAATATAGGCAAATCCACAGACAACTAACAGGCATTAGGACGAGCGTAAAGAGGGCGCTTGAGACGCACAAGTCAGCAATATTTCTGATGATTTATTGGCGTGAAGTTTCGTGCACAATGACAAACAGGAGCGCAACATTCAGGGATTGAGATTAACTCCCTCCAACTCGCCAAATGCGGGTAAAAATGAACTTTGGCAGGAAACGCTGTCAAATCACGAGCCAGTTTGTCGTTTCTATGTTTACTCACTTTGCTGGGGAAGTTCGTGTTAGCCAAATCTGCGCGGATTTAGTGCAAATACGCAACTCGTGATCCTCATGATATATTAAATACAGCGTATTGCACAGAATCTGCTCATTTCTGGCTTACTTGAACACACACGTCACTACGCAACAAATAACGGCGCGCTTGTTCACTTGCATTGAAGTAATAGCGAATATTAAAAAGCATTTGGTTAACAGAAAAGACACTGTTATTTTCCAACATCCTACATGTTCTGTGTCCTGTATCTGTCCACCTAAAACACATTTTTGGTAAAAAAAAAAAAAATTAATTACCCTGTTAAAATCGATTCCCTATTTTCGTTTTCGAAACTTGTGTTGGTTGGTCCGATCGATTGTGCAATAAATTTTTGAACGTAAAGTGACAGCCCTTATAGACGCCTACTTCCGTGTGCTCTCGTGCTCCCGTGCGTTGATCCTTGTAGCCAATCACAGACATATCCACAATGGCCAATCAGAGGTGTTTACGATTCAGCTCAACGGTGTTCAAAGCGTCACAATTAAAAGAAAATTTGACAACTCTAATGTGCAAAATGGCGGAATAAGTCCTGTCTTATAAATAAAAGAGAGTAGGCCTAAATAAAAAATTGGTAAAGTCATTGCATCACTGCAAGTGCAATGGAGGCGTTGCAGATATGGCCGCCGAGTGAACATACTTTTCATAAAAAAGGAACTTTGGAAACATCGGAGAAAGAGACTTTCCAAAATTGAAAAATCTACAATAATTTTACTCACCCCTCATGCCTTTTGAAACATTTATGACGCATTTTGTACTTTTTGGAGTTTGACAGCTCAGACGTTCTGCTAAACTTTTGTGTTCCACCGAAGAAGAAAAAGTCACACGGGGACAGCATGAGGGTGAGTAAATGATGAAAGAATTGTCATTTCTTGGGCGATTGACTCCCTTTAATCTCATTGTTGTGTAGAAGAAACAACAGAGGAATTAAAAAGATTTTTCTTCCCTGTGGGAAGCTGCAAAACTCAGACAGTAGCTTACTTTCCAAACACTCAACTAATCAGACGAGGAACAATCTTGAATTCACTTTGAACCTGTTTGCCTGGAGTTATTATATAACGACACTCTCCATTCCCTATTCACTCAGACAGTTAAACTACATGAAAATCTTTTGTAAGGCACTACATGCGTCACTTCAGGTGACATAACGTCCATCACCTCGACACTCATTTAGATGCCCGCGTCTGCTCGGGGTTTCAAATCCAGTGGTTTATCTCGGCAAGGTGCAACTTCAGAGCAAAATAAGCCTCAAAAGTTTGCAAAAAATTCAAAATCATTCATTTAATCAGTGTCTATGTGCCGAACCGCCTCTGCCATTTCATGTAAAATCACCCCTAATCAAGCCCACTTTGACGCTGTTAGTGTAATGGGGGGTTTTCTCAAAAAGCAGGGAAAGGTGAAAGTTACTCCAGGTCCGAGATCTACACTAATGACAGTGCTTAAAGAATTATGCTTCAAAATACAGTCAGATTTCAGAGTTATCTATGTGGGGACTAGGGGTGTTGAAATTAATCGTTTCTATGATGCATCGCGATACAGACGAGGACGATTCGGTATCGGTTCAGTAATAGACCATAACCGATTATAATGTACTGACGCTTTTCTGACGTCATTTATTGCATACGTGCTTTGTCGCGGTAGCATACAACGGCAGAGGGAGGCGAGACGATTGTATACATGTAAAGTCAAATTGAAAATTGAGGATGCAGTGCATCGTGATATCGAATTGAACTGAATCGATGACATGATAATCGAACCGAACCGTGAGACCAGTGTAGGTTCACACTAGTGATGCACCGATGTGAAAATTGTGGCCGCTACCGATAACCGGAGACCTAAGGGTATATTTAAAATTAATTTTCCGTCTGGTGTTATTTACTAAAAAAGCTTGTAAAACATCAACCCTTTTGTGCACAGACAATTGACACACCTCTTTTTTTTTCAGGACAAATTGAACTTTCAGCATATTTGTGATGCATTGATGTCACCTGAATGTAAAATAAGTTATGGGACCACAAAGACAAATGAAAAAATAAAACGGAAATTTAATCACTCAAACATTTATTGAAATCACACACAAATAAATGAAAGCTAAGCAAATTTCCTCTGGAAAACAGTTTGTTCATGTCTTTGGAGTCCTGGAGCACAGGAATAAACATTATAAATTGAACAGAACCAAAACTATTTACATTTTTTCAAAAGAAGTCCAGGCGTTTTGGGCCTCATGAAATTCACTGATGCCAAGCCTCAAAACAGTTCCTATCAGGAATCACACAGAGGGCCACATCACAGGCTTTGCATTTCCAGGGGGTGGCCTGTTTGACCTGCCTTGTCTTCTTGCAGTTCACACATTGCCTTCTACCATAGGAGGCCTTCTTGCTTGCTTCAGTTTGGTCTGATGTTGGCACAGGTACATGGTCACTTTGTTGCTGGGTGGGGGAAACAGCAACTGTAACACCACAGAGTTGGGCTGTCAGCTCCTCCAGAAAAGCCCTGTGGGTCATGGGCTGTTGCTGCTTCTCTGCACAAACTTCCTTGTGAAGTAAGTAACTGTTGGTCGCAGCAATGTCCAAAAAATGGAAAAACAGTGTCCTGTACCATTTCATAGTTTTATGGTGAACTGAGTAGTATTGGATGAGTTGATCAGAAAGATCAACACCTCCCATATTCTTGTTGTATTCAGTGACAGGGGTTGGGCATGGAATGGATTTGGTGTTCCAGCCTCCATCCTGAGTTCTTACCCTTCTCTGAACTGTGTTGCCTGAGAAGGCCGGGTGAATTGTGGAGCAGACAGAGACTTCCCGAGTGTCCATCCACTTTACAAAAACCAGAGGGCCATCACGGATCCACCTGATGGTGCCCCTAGGATCCTTTTTGTTCATGGCATTTGTGGTTGTGCGGGGGCATCCTCGTCTGTTGTCCCTGTAGGTGCCACATGCTCCAAAGTTCATGCTGTAGAGATCCATGAATAGCTTTGGACTTGTGTAGAAGTTGTCTACATACACATTGTAGCCACTCCCTAGGGATGATTTGTCCATGAGGGACATAACCGAGTCGTATGCCAGTCCTACACCAGAAGCAAACACAGACTTCCCCGTGTATACAGCAAAGTCTAAAGTGTACCCAATGCTGCTGTCTGCCAGCACAAAAAGTTTGAAGCCCCACTTAGTTGGCTTCGCCTTCATATACTGGGTCATGCCAGTGTGAGCCTTTGTTGCCACCATCCTCTCGTCCACTGAAAGGTTCTGCCGTGGGTGATAAAATGCTCTGCATGCATGTTTGATGTCATCTAAAAGGGGCTTCAGATGAAACAGCCGGTCATAAGCTGGTGTCCCTCTCTTCCGGTCGTTGTGGACATCTTCATCAGGGTCGCTCATGTGGATGTTCCAGGAAATGACCTGATACCTGTCACGTGTCATCACTGAGTGGGGAAACTGTTGGCTGAAAATGGTGTTTGTCCTTCAGTAGTCCCGGATATTTGTCAGTCTCACCAGTGCAAAAAAGAAAGTCAGTCCTAAATATCTGAAAAATTCTTCAACAGTGAAGTTTTTCCAGGAATATTTTTTGCCATTTGCAATGTTTTTTGCAGCATTTGTGTTTGTGTTATTACACAAAGTGGTTGCTGCACTGTCACTGACAAAAAGTTTGAAAAGGTCCAATGGTGTGTATATGGATGTGGGGCTAAGCTGATGTCCTGGGTTTCTTGTTGGGACGAACCTTTTGGGCACTGGAGGGATGTCTGGCTGACTCTCACTGTTCCATGATGGAGTTGGGGCTGCTGGCTGTGGTGATCTAGATCTCGACCTAGTGTATTCAGGACTCTGTCGACCACTCAAGCTGCCGGATCTGGATCTGGATCTGGATCTGGATCTGGATCTTGACCTTGACCGCGCTCTCCCTTGTGACCGTGACTGCAGCCGTCCATGACCTATTCCTGGCAGATCCTGGGATTCTGCAGCAGAAGTGGAAGGGCCCTCCTCAGCGGAACAATGGGAGCTTTCCTGTCTGGCTCGGGTGGGTGGGCTGGTGTCTTCTTCATTATCATGACTGTAAAACAAATAAAGCAAAATATTAGATCATACATATCAGATCAATTAGTGTTTTTGTGTTTTTTTGTACATTTGATTTCTCACATAAGATAACAATGGCTGAGATTGCTACTGTACCCCCAACAGCTATAATATGAGCATTCTCTCCACAGCTAAAAGGTGTGACCAACCCCCCACTACAACATCCTTTGTTTGTATCTCTAGGTAAACTCAGACAAACAATGGCTGAGAGACAAAGTGTAATCCACAACTCTTACTACTCTGTAACAAACATAGAAAAACGAAATACTACTTTTACAGAACTTATTTTTACATATTTAGAAAATGTATATTTTATTATATTAGTTTTTTTTATTTTTATACTTTTACAGTAAATAAAAAACTCAGACAAACAATGGCTGAGAGACAAAGTGTAATCCACAACTCTTACTCCTCTGTAACAAACATAGAAAAACGAAATACTACTTTTACAGAACTTATTTTTACATATTTAGAAAATTTATATTTTATCATATTAGTTTTTTTTTATTATACTTTTACAGTAAATAAATAAATGGAACTTACTCTTCAACAGGGTCTAGACCATCCTGGTAATCCAGTTCCTCATCAGTCACAAAGCTCTCTTCTCCAGAAAATCCATCATCGTCCATGGCATCAAAAAAGGACAGCGCTTGTTTTAGATCCATGTTTCTCTGACGATCTATTATTATCCGTGTATTATTCAAAACTCGCGCCTGTCTGTGCGTCTCTCTCTCTCTCTCTCTCTCTCCTCGAAACCACTGTGTCGTGCGTCTCTCTCTCTCTCCACAATAGCAGCCTTTGTTCATGCGTAATGACGCACACCAACGTGCAGGGGCGGACTGGGACCAAAAAGTGGCCCTGGACTTTCTGGCCCACAGCAGCCCACCACATCCCACATCTTAGCAAATTGGCCCATTAATGTGCAGAATATTTTTTAACACCACTTATAGCATAAAAATATAACACAATACAAAAATAAATGCTATTTAAACATTTATTTTAAGTAACACAACATATCAGCTAGTCAGGGGAGCTAGAGTCATCAGAGCCTGTTGAACTGCTACTCTTCGCACCAGATGTATAATCTGTTAATTTGTGAAGCATTTCACAGCATCTACCTCTAATGCGTTTTTTAACGCGTAACTTTTCAGCTTCACCTTTTCTTTTCTTCCCCTTTTCATCCATGGCTGTTCTAATGTTACGTCATCTTACCTGAGTGTTCCTTGGCGAATATTTAAATATTAACATGAGCGGAGTGGAATAAAGAAAGTGTTTAGCAGGATTGATATTCAAAACGGTAAGCAACCACTGCTTTGTTTACGGTTTGTAGCGGGCAGCGTCGGTTTCTCTTTTTTAATTACGAATATAGACGAATATATCTGCAGAAATAGACAGTTGTCTCATTTACACGCAGGCGCAGAACGCGCATTCTAGCTGACAGTAGGGTTGCCGCGGTGAGGAAAATTTCCCACCGTTTAATCGACGTGTCACAACACCGGTAATCCCGGTGTCACCGTGGGGGGCGGGGCGGGGGGGTTAAATAGCTTTTAAATGCGTGCGCGTTATACTTTCACTTTCGAAATAAGCGTCAATTGGCAATTCAGCGTCAATTGCTTGAATGGACAAAAAAAAAAAAACTCGGCTCGCTGATAATAAAACTTTTATTTATAGACAGAACTTTTATTAGCATAACGAACGAATAAAAATAACCCCATGCATAGGCTGAAAATCGTCAAACTGTGGGCCCAAACAAATAAGAACCATAAAACGTTTATTAACGAATAAGAAAATGCTGTTCTGGCGCCTCTGGCCCAACATGCTGAACAACGCGACGTATATTCATCACATAAAATGTTAACGCAGAGGAACGAGACACTGCAGTTCACAAAAGTTCATAATTTGCATGTGCTTTAATGCCTTGTCGGTTAAACATTTATTCGCGTGCTGATGCGCTGTTCTAACGTGTGCGTTTCTCAGCGAGTACATGTGAAGCTCACATGCACTAAAAGCCTGTCTACCAGCGCCTGGATACTGGACTAAGTTATCTTTCGAGTCTTATTGTGCTAATACTGTCAAATACACACAAGGTTTACATAAACAAAGTCGGTTATGTCTAAAGCGAAAGCAAACTTGAGAAAATTGAGAGAAAATCTGCTTGTCAAATGCGTGTATATTAGACGCGGCGCGCACAGCTCTTAAAGAGACAGTAGCAATAGTAAACATGCTGCCGCTTGTCCTTAAAGAGATAGTTCACCCCAAAAAAAATTTATCTCATTATTTACGCACTCTAATGTTGTTCCAAACCTGTATTAATTTCCTTCTAATATTTTTCTAATATTAATATTTTGAAGAATGTGGCTATCCAAACAGTAGCTCGTCCCCATTAACTTCCATAGGAGAAAAATATACTATGGAAGTCACTGGGGTACATCAACTGTTTGGTTACCCACATTCTTCCAAATAACTTTTATTTTCAACAGAAGAAATAAACTTATTCGAGTTTAAATGAACTTGAGAGAGTAAATTATGACCATTATATTTTTTTTAGGAGAACTATCCCTTAAATGTTAATAAAACAACAAAATGCAAAGAGAAAATCACTCACTCCTCTTGACTGATAACTTTTAATAGTAGCTTTAATAAGTATCATGTATAATTTATACAGTGAAGTCTATGTTTTGTTTTATTTTCATATTTGTTCATTTAATTACTTTCTTCAATGCTACTGTTAAATACACCTACTGTAGCTGAACACATAAAGCACTGTTTATTTAATTTGTATATTAAGTTGTGTATGTGTAATGTGTATCTTTGATCTTAATATTTAATAACAAAGAAAATAATGAAAAATGTTTTATCTTCGCCCCTGTCTGCCATTCTTTTTTATTTTATATTTTGTTACCTAAGGCTTTGTTTTTAAAATATGGACATTAGTTTCGCTGTAATGCTCAGTCACAAAATAGTAAAACCAAGAATCGTGATAAAATCGTGAATCGTGATTTTCCTGAAAAAAATCGTGATATGATATTTTTGCCATATCGCCCACCCCTACTTCGAGATAACGACTATCCTCAGATATGTCTTATCCAAAAATGACTATGACTGAGCTACTGCCAGACCTCTCGAGACTGGTCTCTAGTATAGCTTGAGAAGCCAATCCGGCGTCCTGAAACGGATGACCGGCAGGAAATAACCGAACTGACCCCTCTTAAACCCCCCTTCTGCGAGTCAGACACTAAGACTGGAGGGCACCGAAGGGAGATGTGCACCATATAATGAGGTGTTATCCATTTTCTCTTGGGAACAACCATTTATTTCCTCAGAAATAAATGACTCCTCAAAGATCAGATGAGTACATATTTAATTTTCTCTAGGGATGCACGATATATCGACCACATATCGATATCGGCCGATAAATGATCTTTTTTGATGTTATCGTTATCGGTCCGATAAGAAAATTGGGCCGATATATCAAAGCCGATAGATAGATTATTTACTCCAGTTGAGAGATGCGCGCTGTTCGCCATGATGGTTCTGAATGATTGGATTCACTTCGAAAAGGAAGATACAGTTCAGTGCAACATGTGCAGCACAAATCTGTTACATAGGCTTCATAACATTATAATAAAAACACGCAAAAGAATGTTGTGAATTGTTGTTCGCCAGTGTTTCAGCGCGACGAGCGCGTTGTGGCGGAAAGAGCGCGTCTATGGAGTTTAGCCTTCATGACAAGCACAGTCAAGTACTCTTGAGCATTCGCAGCATTCTGCACCATTGTAAGTTGTAATATGTTTATTTTGTGTATATATATCATAGACTGTAATAAAATAGGATATATATATATATATATATATGATTAATCTAATATAGGATGCGTTTGGTTGAGTTAATGAACGATGCAGTAGCGCTTCATTGTACCGCTGATCATCTTTGCTGTGATCATCTTTGATCATTTTAGCGTTGCGCAGCTCAAACAGCAATGCACATTTATAACTATAATTGGGACTGTCATATGCATGCCATTATAAAGAGAACACTATTGTAATAAAACGTTGTGAATTCTCTGTTTAGTTGCCGTTTCAGCGCGTTGTTGTGGGAATAGCGCGTCCAGAACAGGGATTAGCCTACACATTATGACCAGAACAAGTTCGATTATGCATTCACGTCATTTTGCGCAGATAAGTCGTAATTAGGGATGAGTCGCGATCTTCGAATAGTCGAATTGTCGACTATTCGACTATTCGATGTCTGTGAATCATACGAAGATTCACAGACATCTTCGTATGATGTCTGTGAATGAATGATTCCACAGGACGATATATTCTAGTTCATTTCATTCAGGTAATACATTTTACAACCAAACAGATTATTACTCGACGATAGCACTACAAGTATGACGACATTATCCGTTTTTTGGACACATACATTTATTTATACTCTTACTGGGATATTGTCAACTATCTTGTTTATGGTATAAGCGCATATACCAGTGAACAATTTAAAAACTATAAATCTCTTAAAACCCACGGACATTTTACCAACGGCTGAGTACAGGATTTATTTACATTCCCACTGAAGGACACAGTAGTAACAGCAAAGATAGGTTTGCTGTATTGATGATGATGATAATGTCATGTTAAGGATGGTTTAGTTTTAAAAAATAATGAAAAACACAATTCTCCAACAACAGAATACCCCTGCATCGATACCTTACAAATGGCGGCTACGCCCCATAATGCACTTCGTGTATCACGAGTGTGACTTCACCTGACAAAGATCGATTAATCGAAATCGAGAATTGACACGATGGTAAAAGGTAAGAAGACCGAAGTTTCACGTGAAGCACTCGGAGATTTTTCTCCTGAATTAACGTTACCCCAGGGTGTGAATTGTGCAACAAAAAAAAAGCGTACCGCACATTCAGCTGACATAAATCTCAATTTCAATAAACAAAACAAACTATCCAGTGATGAAATGTTTTCTGTGTTGACACAAATCTTGTGCGATGTCCTAAACTACTGGGATAATCACACAACAATGCGTACCGTAGCCTACACGTCCGCTAATGACACGTGCGATTCGCGAACTAATGACTCCTTTGAACTGATTCCATTTAATAAATGGTTAAAACAACTGATCTGTCCAACACTGAACTCACGAGACGTCTGCATCAGTGTATAACACATCGGTAACACTTTACAATAAAGTTCAATTGATTAAACTCTAGTTAACTACATTAGTTAACATTAACTATTAATAAACTGTATTTCTCCAGCATTTATTAATCTTTGTTAATGCTAATTTAATCATTAAAGCTGCTGTAGGTAACTTTTGAAAAAATGTATTTGCTAAAACTGTCATTATGTCCTGACAATAGAATATGAGACAGATAATCTGTGTAAAAATCAAGCTCCTCTGGCTCCGCCCAGTGGTCCTATTGCCATTTGCAAGAAATACATACTCCCGGTCAGAAACACCCAATCAGAGCCAGGAGGAGTGTCTTAGCAGTGTCAATCACGCTCGTGTGCGCGCTGATCACACCCCTCTCTTGCACAGGGCGAGCCGTTGTTCAAACTCAAGATTGCCGGCGTGCTGCAGCTGTGCTTATGACGGAGAAACAACCTAAACTGCCAATTCTCGAGTGACACCTGCTCATAAAACAAAGAGGTAGGGCTGGGCGGTATGACGGTATATATCGTTACCGCGGTAAAAAATGTCAACCGTAACAGATTTTTTTATTCCGTGTATACCGCGAAATGCAAATAAGTGGGCGTGGTTAACTCGGGTGCAACGTGCGTAAGACTGAAACACTGAGAATTGTAAAAAGAAACACGGAGAAAGCAGATCAAGAGGATCCACAAAGGAATTACATTTTCTAAAGGGTTGTTGTTGTTAACGTGATATTTTCGGGGGGAAAGGCGCAGCAGTTCACTAGAGCAGTGCAGCACCCAGGCTACAGATTAGTGCACGCTCGCAACGGGGAAAGCTGGACAACAACAGTTATCAATATCGTGACGAATAGAAATAACCTTAAATAATGTATAGTTATCTGCATCTTTCCGTCTCTTATGTATAGTTTTTAAACACGCAAACAGCTTGCCGCCCGTGGTAATGAACAACCTGCTTGTTAAATTGAATGTATAATCCTGTAGCCTATCTGAGGCAAAATTACTAAATATGCATCGCGATTTATATATTTCTAACTCCAAATAATTGGCCACCGAACCAGCTGATAAAATCTTCCTTTGATTCGATCCGTGATTACAACTTGACACTCGACATTAACCGATCGCATTTTACTGATGCAGAAGACGCGCGCGTGCACACGCACTGAGGGAGAGCGGTGTTCACCGGGCTATGGTCAAATAATGACGCAGTTACAAGGTGTGTATAATTTAAACTAGGCTACTTTGTCAACACTAACAGTAGCTGCTGTTCTCCTCCTAGTCACTTCTGAACTTCTATTGATTAAAGCGCAGGGTGACGGGTTGCCAGATATCACAAAAAGAGCAAAACAAGCCCCTTAAAAACGCAGTGTAAGCAGACATGGCAAAAATGTACCGGGGAACACATTTAAACATAACTAGTATTACTATCCTACAAAATTAAAAGGAAGTAACTAATTTATCATGAATAGAATAGTTCAATATAAAATATTCAGATATTATAAACTGATTGATGAAGTAAAGCATAACATGAGATTGAAAAATGATTCAGAAACACTTTATTTAAAGTTTAATTGCACCTATGAGTTGTATTTAATATCAATCAGTTGGGGGCAGTTTATCTAAAAGTTGATGAGTGTGTTTTGTTTATATTTAGCTATCTAAATAGTTTACCAAATAAATAATTTACCAAATAAGAGAAAAAGAAAACAATGTGAAGTACTTTTCATTTCTAAAGTATTTGGGTTTATTTATTATACAAAGCCCTTTTTGTCGATTTTTCGAGAATAACTACATATATAAATATCTATATCGTGAAATATATCGTTACCGTGAAATAAAATGAGTCATACCGTGAAATAGAATTTTGGTCATACCGCCCATCCCTACAAAGAGGTAAAAGGAAAAAGACTGATGACGATAAACAAGCAAAAAAGAAAGAATTACACAGAGCCCATTGACTCGGTGTCAAAACTCGAGCCGCATAACATGTAGATAAAATGTCACGCAATCTGCTAAGCAACAATTGAAACCTGCTAATTCACTGGCTTGTCATGTTGCTGAAATAATGTACTAGCACACCTTATCTAGCATTATATATCGCTAGAATAATTACTTACATACTGTAACGTTAGTTACCGTTATATTAACGTTATCTTACTAGCTATTTATAACTTATAGAAAGAGTGCAACGTTATAAAGTTACATGTAGGCTATTGCAAAATACATAATGATTTGAGGACCAAGTTTGTAGTCAAAGTATGGGCAGGCCATAGTCAATGTAAAGCATATTATTGACGTTTAGTCCCTATTAGTGAATGTGCCATATAACTTTTTATCCGCTGTTATCGGTGGCCCTGTTTACTAGCCTGCGCGTTCACGACAGGCTCCGCTGTGGAGGACGAGCTGTGGAGGGAGGGCTGTAGCGCAGCAGAGAGCAAGGGGGGTGGGACCTGTAAGTTGTGCTTGTTCAAATTTTCAGGCTAAGTCAACGTTTTCTCAAAACTCCCTACTGCAGCTTTAATAGTAGCCTTATTGAAATCAAAAGATGTATTTGTTATTAACTAAGATTAACAAAGATTCATAAATACAGTAACAAATGTATTGCTCATGGTTCATGTTAGTTAGCCTAATGCATTAACTAATGTTAACCAATCAAACCACATTTACTCAATCTGTATTGTAAAAAGCGCTATATAAATAAAGGTGACTTGACTTGACTTGACTCAGTCAGAACACCTCTTAAAATGAGAATGTAAGTGTGCTTACCCCATTTATTTTTAGTAAGAGTGGTTAGGAAGATTTAACCTTAATAAACTACAGTATTTTCAGGTTATTTATATGACAATGTGAAGAAAACTTACCACAAAAAAAAAAAACTTTTAGTTTAGACTGGAGTGAGGTGAAACCAGAAACAAAAAGTGCAAATCAAGTTGTTGTTAGCTAGCTGCTAATTGTATTCAATTGTAAATGGTAGAAAATTAGTTAAAATAAACTTTTTAATGCTACTTTATTATTGTAGTTTTTGATATTGATATGATGATATACCAAAATGATGATTAGGTTTAGCAAAGAAGGATTTTATCTTACAAAGCTATGAAATAAAGTGGTAAAATCACAGCTTTAATAAAATAAAATAAAAACAGGGCAAGAAAGGATGACAGTCTCCATCGGCCACCACCGAAAACCAATACATTTTAAGCGCAAGAGCTTGGTTAAACAAGGAGAGAGTGTGGAAGTGTGTGGAAAGTGTGTGGAAAACAAATCAGGTTCGATTATTAAGGCTTTTAATCATCAGAATGCTGCCGGTCGTTCCGCTCTTCTGGCAGAGCTAAACGTCAAATTTGGTGGGTGCTCCTAAATTTTTGCTGGTGCTCCTAACTTTTTGAAGTTGGGAGCACCAGTGCTACCAGGTAAAAAAGTTAATTTCGAACCCAGTATCTGTATGTTAGAAAGTCCCACAAGTATTTCCATTTAGCATATTCTGACAACAAGCAAGTCTTGTTAAACTTCACAGACTGATTTTAGGTTCAACTTCAATGATTTTAGGTTTAAAATGTAATGTTTATTTTTTTTTTTTTTGCTTATAGTGTACAGCATAGCCTTCATAGTACATTCACTATATTTGTTGCATACTTTTTTATGACTCCGATAACTTTGACTTAATGACTTAATTTCACAGACTTAATGCCAAATCAGACCATGATCAGAATGTCGTAATATAGGCTAACTTCATACTGTTTAATTGAGGTCACAAATGATTAAATGGCCTGTAAAAACAGTCTTTGTAGCTCCTGATGGATGAAGGGTAAATCTGAAGGAAAACGGCAGCCGGCAAACCTTCAAAAAAAGGACTTTTTCCGCACACAGACAGATCGCTGTGCTGTGAATCTGTGATGTGCTTCAAAGCCCAACAAACTCTGCCTGAGAAACTGATCAGAGACAAACGTGGAAAGCTCTGATCAGACATTTGACCTCACAATCCCACGACTTCTCCAACAGCTGTCTAATGGACTACAGAAAACATCTCTGAATTCCTCAACGGAGCTTCACTGTCAAAACCTGATGCATTATTTTGGAAAAACTGATGCAGGCTTTTCCATCCCATGCAAAAATGCAACTCCCTCTCGCAGAAGGAACCGGCTAATGATAGCTTTGTGTGACTATCTTCTCTGGATTGTAATCATCAACGCATCACGTTTCGTGTTTGAGATGTGCCGGCTGAAACACAGAATAAACAACGTGAAATCACAGAGACACTAACAGCGTTCGAAGAAGGTTTTACACTGGTAATTACTCCTGACAGCTAGGGCTGTGCGATATGACGATATATATCGGATGGACGATATAAAAAGCATATCGTTTCATATTATGCCATATGGTTTATATCGTGGTGTCGCAAAAAAACATTGTTTACGGCAAAAATTTGGATGACTGCAATCTTTCACGCCACCATGGGGATGCAGGCAGAAACGTGAATAACAGCATGAATGAAGGGGTGACAGAACCGGGTGTTTCCGAGCAGGAGAAGAACCAGCCAGAACAAACCGAGGAGCTCGTTCCTAAACGAGGGGCTAGATGGTTTGGTTAACTTTCTATTTGTTGTATTGACCATTTTAGGGTTGGATAAATAAACGCCAGTCTCAAATAGAGGCCTGGTCTGTTTTTTAGTTTCGGTTTGTATTTAATCTTCTAAAACCCGTCAGATCGTCTGTTTAAACCAGTTCTGTGGTGCAGATTGCGCGCATCTGGGCGGAGTTGTTAGCGCAAGCAGAGTTAGCGGAGGCCGGAGAGAGAAGGAGATCGTTTTACAGGGTATAGCCTTCATTCTTTCTTGTTGATGTGTTTCGGGCAACAAGTTCATAGGCTCGATGGATATTACCAGTAATGTATTGTTCAGCCCATGGCTGTCACATCGTTTTGTTTTTTTTAATTCTGCCAATAATCTAAAAGCTATGGTTATATTAAATGTACAATTATCGTTATATACTGACTTCACCCTGTGCTGCAACATACATTTAGTTGTACATTCATTTACAGAAATCAGCTGGTTGAATTCAAATTGATGCTGTTATTGTCGGATTTTCAGGTGATATTCCCAATTCATTCAGTTAACGGACGCTCTGAGGTAAAGTGTTCAGACTGCAGACTAAGCAACGATTGTATTTAATTGTACAGTACTATCATAACATAGTACAGACATGATCTTAATTCCATAATGTCCTTAAACATAACAATTTGCTGGCCATAAACTGACAGCGCGCGTCCGGTGTGCGATACCTCGAGTTGCTATAGACACGGCGCGCACGCTTCTCGTCCGGTGAGCGACCCCCTTTAGACATAATAAAGTAGCCTAGGCTAATTCTTAGATTAACGGATTTGTTAAACACATTTATAAATAAAACGTAATCTTCGTTATCTCTAGGCCTACACTAAATGAAAGGCCTGTCTCATAGACGCCTGCCTCAAATACAAGCCGGTGCAGTTCGGCGATTTGGGAAAATAAAAGCCCGGGCTATTATTTGAAGTTTTACAGTATATCGTGATATATATCGTTATCGGGATATGAGATGACTTCTATCGTGATATGAGATTTTGGTCATATCGCCCAGCCCTACTGACAGCACTGAAATGAAATGTCTGGGACCGGCTCATTTACATATGTGACATGCATGTGCATGTACTGCAATTAGGCCGCTTGCAGATGCTGCATGCAGTGAAGTTATCATCATTATATATAAAACATACTATTTAGCCTGTAGCCAATGAACGAGCTCCATTGCTTTCCTGTAACTGCTATGTTTTGTAAGCAATGCTCTTAAACTGCATGGTTGTTCATGCATTTCATGCATTCTTGGCTAGTTACACAGCTACGTCAAAGCAATGCCAACGCCGTTTACAAGCAATTCAACAGAGTGTGTGAATCATATAGGCTATTAAATAATTTAAAATAAGAACTATTTTAAACCTTTAGCCAAGAGGGACGGTGGTTACAACGGGTGTATGTGAGCAGATCATAATAAGGTTTTAGAGATGTCATTGTGTTGATCTGGGGAAGAAAGCACTGTTGCAATGGATCAAACAGGTATTTCAAGAAGGTTTTACATATTTAGGTCAGAGACGCTGGAAGCATGACACAAATGAGGATAACTGCTCAGAAAGCTGTAGCCTAATTGGTCAGTCTTACAATAAGAGACTAATTGTCATTTTTCAATGTTCATGTTGATCTAAAAGATCAGGTAATTGGATAACCTGTACGACTTCCAAACAAACCTATGCAGACCAAAATTATAACACACCTCTTCTCAACAAGCCACATGATTTGAGAAATAATTCATGTCTCTAACATATAAAGGATATGTCTATGTTTATTGCTTAGGGTTATGGGTTTGTTCCAATCATTAACTTTAATATGAGCAAAAGTACATGATGCTACCTTAGCAAATGCCACTAATCAGGCTAACAAGAGGTGGGTATGCCCTTTTTCGAAGTCTTGATTTTGATTTTGGTCTCTACTAGAATAGGTTTACATGCTTGAATGTTCAAAAAACACCTTATTTTTCTCATAATTTACATTATTGCAGCAGCCTCCAATGCTCTACTGTCGCAAATTTGTCGTTCAACCATGGTTGGTTAGAGTAATAACTTCTTTTATTGAATATTTTGATATCGAATTAATGCTATTAAGATCGTTTTTTGCTATAAATTCTGAACATGTCATCTGAGGATTGATTCCCATTTTTCTCAGATATTTTGCTATATATATATATATCATTGGCTCGTTCTTACATAGTAGATTACGTTCGCACATGCGCACACTTCAGAAACGCCGCTTTAAATCTCTATAGATTGTACTGAATGTCAGTTTGCTTATTTGGCTCAAGATAAGGATTTATTGAGTCCACATGTCATGCAAACTAGAAACTCTGCTTCTAACCACAGATCGAGAGCTGTCGTTCGAAACACACAACTTTGCGATGCTGTTTGCAAATGTTTGTTGGAACTATGTTTTGGGGAAACACAGACTCGTTGAACTATGCTGATAACAACGGAAACATAAAAACGCACCCGTTTGAAGCTCCTCCTTCTGAAAGCACACTGTGCTCTGATTGGTCGGCTGGATCAGTGTGTTGTGTGATTGGTCGAGCGCTTCGAGTGTGTTTGGGAAATGTCCCGCCCCTTACCATAACCTCCACAACACACTACTAACTAACTCAACCAGGCCCCGCCCCTTTATTCTGCATATTAATTATTTAAATGAGGAATATTGTGACGTGTTCGTTCCTGGAAGAAACTCAAGACTACAATGGAGGCGTTTCAGGGAGTTCAGAAACACTGACACTGATATAGAGAAGAACGGAGCTTTTTCATGTTAGCAACACTACACACTACAGAAAGTAACTATTGTTTTGCACTTGAACTTCCAGTGGCCCCAAAGAGTATTTGGTTACATAAATCACACTTAAAATTGTCAGAATGTTTACATTAGATAAAATCTCAAACAATTTGGCATTTATTTTAAAGAAAGGAGCAGGAACATTTCACAAAAGAGGTTTTGAATTTTAAAACAATGTCCAAAGTAAAGACGGCATTGTGTGACTTTGGGTATGTTTGTGGTTTGCAGATCTTGTTCATATTTAATGTGATTCTCCACATGTGGTTCCTCTGCTAGGACGCCTGTGTGAACTTGAGAATTGACTTCATACATTCACTAAAAACACCAGTTGATGCAAAGACATTGAGACAAAATAGAATGATTTTCAGACTTTATAATTGAGACTGAAATGTCCAAATACCTTTTGTGGTCACTATGTGTACAAACGTCTTTACGTCAAAGACTTCAGGTGACGTACTTCAATGTGACACCCTATATGAGTAACTTAGCATTATGAAGATTAAATTACTATGTATTACTATGTGCCCTGAAGACAAATATGCACGTTTTTGAGTGAATGTAAAATAAAAGGTTCCAGTTTTAAGATACACACACACACACACAAAACAATTCTGCATTCTATAATATTATAGTCTATCAATGTTCTCATGTTTTTAATGAACCTATAAACCAAAAAAGATCTGAAATGACACTTCTTCATCTCCAAAAAACGAACCTAAGATCCCTATACGGCCAAAAATGGTTCTTCCAACAGAGTTAACAACAACTGCAGGATCTACACAATATCAATTTCTGTGGAAAATAAAGCTCATGTTTGATGTTGCACCAAAATAAAAGCTTTTTATTCAGTAGTTCTTTAGGAAACCATCAATGTAATGTAATATACTCATTGAAAGAACCTATAAATGTAACATCAAGACTCATAGACTCTTAAAAATAAAGTTTTCACAGCAATCCAACTGAAGAACCATTGCGCGTGTTCCCCAAAGAACCTTTCAGGGACAATATCCTAAACTAACCATTTTTATCTTGGTGTGAAGAACATTTTAATAATGAAACAAAATAAACTTTTTTTCCCATTACAAAGATCCTTCAGTGCAATGGAAAGAAAGACTCGTGAAACATTAAAGAAAATGTATTTTTAAGAGTGTATCAACTCAATACATTTATAAAAGCAGGGGTTTATTTGCTAAAACTAACAACAACTGAGAAACCTTAAACAGGATCACATCATTATAAGGCGTCTTTAAACGAGAGGTCCATACATTTTTAAGTGATGTTACGTTTCAAGACACCAAGCCAACCCAATGCAACCGCTACCACAAGGAAACACGATCCCTCAACGATGACAATATCAACTTACTTCTTGGAAGAGATACAGATAACAATGTGCCTGAGACTAGATAAAGAAACTCACCTGTGTGCCTTCACTGATGCCCAATGAGCTAGAAGAAACGCTTTCTTTCGTCTACAGAAGGGTGTCGGACATCTACACGCATTGGCTTGTTGTTACTCCAAGGAAGAGAATGTGAATGAATTCTTGTGTCTTGCCTGCGTAGTTAGCAGCCCAATGTGTGGTTACATGTTGGTTTACAATGATGAGACTGATTGTAAGTGCAGCCCAAGCCAATGATGTGTCACATACACACCCACCACCCCCTTCCAAACCAGCAGATCTGGCTCCAACTCGCCGGAGGAGAAGACGAGGCTGCGTGTGCAGCTCAGCTCAGGAACAACCTACTAAACCATTGACAATGAGCTCTAATTCCACACAGCGCTCATTCACTCCATTGTTAGTGAACACTAAAGCAGCGCCACACCTCTCTGAGGTTTAACCGGCCTGCAACGCTTTTCAAATGGCATTTGGATCACATGCCTCGTCGATGAGGATCCAGGAGCCAGAAAACAGTTCGGTTTAGGCAACCGGACACAGCTCGACACAGTGATCTTATTGAGCTTGCTTTTGTGGTCAATGTCGTTTGAATGGCCGCTTCCACATTCAAAGTTAGGAAAATCTCAAAGACTAAGGGGCAGAGTTCACCTGAGCCGTCAATCAAACCTACGCTGATGTCCGTCTTCAATGGATACAAGACTTTCACCTGAGAGAACAGAGGAGTTTCATCACATCCACAGGAATTTCATTTCACAAATCCAATGCTTATGAAATAATAAACTGGCTCACTGAAGCATCTAAACCAACCATGAAGGATGAGTTGATTCAGAATTGAATAAATGGCTGTCTTATAATCCGTGAGTGTGAATTTGAATTGAACTGGACAGCTACATGGAGTTAAACTGGAATTTAAACTGAAATATGATATCCATTAGCTCAGTTTATTCTGCCAATTTTTCCTGATTATTATAATTTTTTAATTATTATTTCTTCTGTTTACAGATAACCCAAAAAAACAATGAATCCAAATATTAATCTATTGAATATACACTGTAAAAAGTGATCAGTTGGTTTAACATAAAAAAGGTTAGCCTAATTTCCCAGAATGCTGAAATTTACTTTATATATAATTTATATATAATTTACTTTATATATAAAGTAAATTTCAGCATTTTGGGAAATTAATCTTCCCTTGTAGTCTATAAAAATGAAAGTTCTATAATAAAATCATTAATAAACTCAGTTTAAATTTCTATGCATAATTTCAAACACTGATTTTTAAAGTCACGATTAAATAGAAGCAGAGACCAATCTTTTTTTCCATAGTAAGATGAAAAATGAAATGCATTATTAAAAACTACACTTACGTTACTGCGGTATGTCTTTGAATTTCATTCCATTTTGTCAAATTCAAAATACAATTCTACATCCTTCCTGAATGTCTTTTCATTTTTCACACACACAATCCTGACGTACAAGTTACAACAAACACTCATTTGCCAGTGACCTTTGTGCATAAACCCTGGAGTCATAAAGGATAGACAAAACAACAAAAAATAACCTCCACGATGGGGCTGTTTTCTAGATTCCTAAAATTGTCCAAATGTAATGTGTTTCACACCTCAATGCATTTGCACATTTCCACTGAATCACATGTAATGGGGCCACAAACAGCACAAAATAACATTGTGATACGCTATTTGCCTTGTCACAAAACCCATTATATTGATGCAGATCGGCCTAATTTAGTAACAACATGAGTGTGGCCTGTCAGACAATATCAGCATCTAGTCTTAGCTCAAAGGAATTGCGGTATTCAAGTGTATAATCTGGCCAAATAAGAATTTTGCAAACAAATAAAGGGATGCAGCAAAGGAACGGATCCTTAAAGAAATATTCAGCATGCTATGATTGTGATCAATGCAAACCATGATGCAAAACAGCCTGGATGTCAGTGTTTAAGCAACCCAGCTGGGGTGAACAGTACAATGTGCATCCCATATGTAAATGTTGTATATTCAGAGAGGAAAAGCTGCAATGAATTAAGAAAATAAAACACAGTGCTATTGATTTTGTCTACTCCCAAAGGATAAGCTATATGCATTTCATGAAACGAGCAAGATTGTGTGACAGTTTGCAACAAGGAAATGGGATAAAAACAGCTGGTCGGGGAAAAAACCCTTTGAGAGTCGACGTGAACTTGTGCTGACGCGTTCCTGCTTATCCCAAAGAAAACAGTGACGGGGTGTTGTTTTTACGTGTCTGTAGCTCACAAAGGGTTGGGAAAGGCGTGAGAAAACGTGGTATGTGCCATGTACCATCAACAGGTCATGGACACGGGTATTTTTTAGGGATGGGCATTTTTCAAAAATATTGCATTCGAATATTCGGCTCATAAAAATCGAATATTCGAATATTCGTTTATTTAAATGACGTTTAATGAAAAAGACGTTATTTTTTAAGTTACTTTTTTTCACGTTTTTGTCACCATTTCTGAACAAGCTTACAGTTAGGGAATAAACACAACAAGCTTACAATATATGTTAAAGTTTTCTTTTAGTTGAAAACATTAACCCTCTGGGGTTGTTCGTTTAACAGTCACACTTGGGGTGTTCGGGTCCAAATGGACCCAAAGGGCAGGATTCATATTTTAAAAAAGAAAATCATTAAAAAAAAATTTAACTTGTTTTCTATAATTTTTTTTCTTTTCTTTTTTGGTGTTTTGAGATATTTTATGATTTATAATTAATATTTATGCAATAATTATGACCCATTTTTTCCCATTGAACATAATAGAATTTTCTTTTTTTTTTTTTCTTTTTTTTTTTTTTTTATCAAAGCTGTATTACATTTTAGAGTGAAGCCTAGGCCTCATGAAAGCAATTTTAAAAAAAATATAGATGCCATCTGGTGGACACACTGAGCATTTTTATCACGCAATAGCACATTTTTACCACTAGTGGATTTACAGCTCTCTGTAGAAAGGCTTGGGGATTGATAGTGATTTTTGCAAATATATACCAATTTTTTTTCAGGTTGTTGATTTTTTAAATATAATAACAGATTCTCAAACACTATTTTTGTGTTGTTTTTTGTTTGTTTGGTTGGTTTAAATGGTAATTTGAAGTGCCAGTTTTACTTTATAATACAGATTATTATAAATATATAGCCTAATACAGTGTGTGTGTGTGTGTGTGTGTGTGTGTGTGTGTCTGTTTTGCACTCTCGATGTTTTATAGATTCTCCCCTTCACTGTTGTGTGCTTTTTTATGGATTGTGGCTGATTTGTAGATTGTACGCCCCAAAAAACTCGAAGACCCGAAAAGACCCGAAGGTCCTGAGTGTGACTATTTTTTTTACAACCAGTTAAGACTGTTCACATCCTGTCCCCAATTTTTTTGGGTGTTCACATACCAAATACCAACAAAGTCACCAAATTTCGGACCATTCCGAAGAAGCTGTGATTTTTTTTAAAAAAAATATTTGAATGATTCGGGTCCATTTGGGCCGAACAACCCCAGAGGGTTAAAAAGGAAGGCCTATGTGTAAACAAAAAATATAAAAAACAAAAGCATTAATAAAAGCATGCTTAAGCAGCGCGAACGGGAAAAAAACGCCTAATAAAGCAGATTGCGCCAGATATCGTACAGAACGTACACACACACACACACACACACGAGTCAGCATATGATTATCGTGTTTATATTGTTTCACGTTTTTATTGAGAAAAACAATATCCACATGCAGGGGCGCCGCCAGCAATTTATGCTCGAGTGAGAAAAGGCGCTTTGCTGACAGACGCTTCAGAGACACAAAGATAACGGTGTTCTAAGTTTCTAACAGCGCTTTGCGTTTTCTGTTCTTAAACCGGTCTCCCTCAACGAAACCTAAAGGAAGTATATGTCTCAAAATTTTTTTGCTATAAGATAAGTTATCATCTCGGATCACGCGGGGTCCAGCTGCGCTTACCTGCAGTCGTGAATGCAGTGATGGTCAGCTGTCTTTCCTCATTCGACTGTTTGGATTTCATGTGATTTCTCATTGTGTTGATGATATTATAACTCAGATTAATTAATTAATTCGATCAAAAGTAATTCCATTTAGTAAGATCATTTTCAAGTAATTCCAAACTTCGCGAGGCAGACGACAACATTATGTGATCAAATACACACAACTTGTTAACACACTCCACAGCGCCAGCCAGTGCATTTAATTATAACTGCGAGTTAGTGCTTGGGATTTATCATGGATTCACTGCATTTACGGCCAGCAAAGCAATGTAGTAAAATTCGAATAGTATTTTATTTTTCGAATAATAATTACAGATCGAATATTCGAAAATTCGTGCACATCCCTAGTATTTTTATAACCAGAGTTTTTCCTCCTGTGTTAAAAAAAAAACCCGTCCACACATGCTCGGTTAAAAAAAATCTCTGTTTACATGAAAACGCAAAAACACACTATCAAGCGATGTCAAGAGCATGCCACACCAGCAGGCGGCGA
Source organism: Rhinichthys osculus (assembly GCA_029959095.1). Taxonomy (NCBI): domain Eukaryota; kingdom Metazoa; phylum Chordata; class Actinopteri; order Cypriniformes; family Leuciscidae; genus Rhinichthys; species Rhinichthys osculus. Next base: position 29,391,057 of record JARWKJ010000024.1, read on the forward strand.
TATAACCCTAACCGTAAAGCTGGTTCCGGTAGGGGGATAACGGCGCACACTCTGACGTCAAACACAGCGGATAACGGCGCACACTGACGTCGCAAGACAAAAAACCCGGTTTTACTGTCTACACGGACAACAAAGTGTAACTGCCGTTTCTGAAAATCATCACCCTGGGCAGGGGTTTTCAAAAATGATCGGTTTCAGTGACCTGACACTGCGTTTACGTGTGGACGAACGGCCGAACCGCGTAAAAAAAAAGTCACGGTTATAAAAATGCCTAACTCAAGTCAATTCTCAATAGGGCTGTCAAAATTGCTCAAAAATGACGTTCGAATATTCCCTATTAAAAAAAACCCATATATTCGAACTATTCGAATATCTGGTTGCGCATTTTGTCAATGACGCGCATTACGTCAATAACAGGACAAATTAATACAAAGAGACACAACTACTTGTAAAGGTAGTTTATTTAAGTTTAAACATATTTGACAACGTATTAACTTACACAAAACCAAGTAAATCAACTAATGGCCAAGACCGTAGACCTTACTCTCGCTCGCACTCGCAGGCACTCTCTCTCTCTCTCTCTCGCCCTCACGCTCTCTGCGCATAACGGTTTAAATGAACAACAATAAACAAATGTTGAGTGCTGATCAAAAGTTTTGTGCAAGCAATTTAAGGTCGCGACTCTTGATCTAAATATAGCAGGCTTCATTCGGTGATTGAAACAAATATTATTAACATTAATTGAAGTTTTACAGTATATAGAACCGACATTGAACGCTCAGAGCGAGCTGTGCTGTGGTAAACTGCTGCTAGCCTGCTAATATGGCTATTTCGAGGGCGTCTGGCCACGCCCCCATTGGCGGGCTCTGACGTGTCTGATGTAATGCTAGCTCATTGGCGCACACGTTGGAGGCGCACGTGCCATTGGATGTGCAGTTGCCGCAGCACAGCCAATGAGTGAGCCAGACACTCACTGTGTCTGTGCAGCTGGAAAATGCGTTTTACATTTTAAGCTTCAGAATTTTGCCACTCGCAAAGCAGACAGCCGCGCCTCTGCTCCCGCAGGCGTGTTTTTCCACATGATTCGAATATTAATTTTCACCTTCGAATTTCTGTTTTTTAAAACTATTCGAAAATATATTCGAATTTAGAATATTCGTTGACAGCCCTAATTCTCAATACAAATTCAATATGGCCCTGTAAATTATGGGTAGAGCTGTTTTCTAAGAGCCAAATGGTTTAAAGATATAATGGAAGTACAGTATAATGTCAAAGCAATTATTATTAACACAATTCTCGTTCACACAAAAATGCCTTTGGAGGGGATTTCTATCTACCATGTAAAACCAATTTAATAGTTTAAGAATCAGTTAAAAGATGGTTAAGTTATAATCTGAAATATTGTTTTTATGGCCTTACCCTTGATGGCTTCTCAAGACCCTTAATAATATAATGCGATAGCCATAAACCAATGATTCAGACACCAAATATAATGATAGCAATAATTACTAGTGTGCAGGACACTATAGTTCATTTATGTAAGTGAGGAGAGCAAAATAAAGAAAACTGTGACACATTATACACAAAAATTCTTCATTGGATTACCAGGAAAAATGTATAAACATTTTGGACCAAAAATTATTCCGACACTTTGAGCTGATCATGTTTTGCTTCAGTGTTTTTTCTTTAATTGCTAATGCTCTTTTTACACACAGACTGAACAACATGAAGCATTGCTTGGTCACTGGTTGAGCTAAACTGGCATTATCTAATTGTGTAGTTAAATTTAACAGCTGACAGATATTCAACATAATTCATGTGTGTGAGTCTAACAGAAGGACGGACAAAACCAGTCAAATATCAACTGAGTTCTGCTCATATTTTATTACCATTTTCTAAACTATAGCGAATAAACTGTGATAATGTGAGAAATGTTGAAGGTGTCTGAATACATTTTGGTTTGACTGTATTTTGGTTGCAAAATTCAAGAGTCTCTATGCTAAAGCATTGCAGGTCAGATTTGTTTTGAATGGATGGCGTGACCAAAGAACTATTTCCTGCGTCCCACCCAAACAATCTCAATCATCATGGCTGCCGTCCACGTAAAAGTTCACCAGGAACATAATGAAAGGGGTCATATTAAATTTGCATCATTTAATTTTCTTTCATTAAGTCCAATTACAATGTTAGTCAAGGTTTCTTACATCAAAAACGGTCATAAAGGTTTTTCATCACAATTTTCCACCCTCTGGAAACACAGACGTCATGAAATGGATTGACATGCATCGATTCTCGTTCAAGCAATTAAACCAGCATTTTAATATGCTGACTCAGTCAACTAAGTCATTGTCGGCTGACAACTGCAGTGTCTCATTCCATTCCCTAGTCGTGATCTATTAAACATCAGGGACCTCATTCCCAGCTGTAAAAGTACAGTGCAACTCAACAATAAGGATTTTTTTCTGAAGGCCCAGATTGGATGCAACTTCAACAAAACCACATCTGCAGTGTTTCCCATACCATTGCAAAATGAGCCCCGCCCCCCTGAAAGAATGACAAAAAAATAAATAAATAAAATAAAAAACGGACGTGTGAGCTCCATGTAGTAACTTTAGCGGCTATGATTTTCGCGATGCAGAAAACGCAAACAAAATCGCGGAATCCAGTCATAAAAACGGAATTTACTGTAGAACGCGGAATTTACTGTAGAACACGGAATTTACTGTAGAACACGGAATTTACTGTAGAACACGGAATTTACTGTAGGACGCGGAATTTACTGTAGAACACGGAATTAACTGTAGAACGCGGAATTTACTGTAGAACACGGAATTTACTGTAGAACACGGAATTTACTGTAGAACGCGGAATTTACTGTAGAACGCGGAATTTACTGTAGAACGCGGAATTTACTGTAGAACGTGGAATTTCACAGAATTTTTGATGACTAAATAAAAAGCAGTTCAGTAGGCCTACAATTGAAATCAAACCGTGATGTAGACTAGTGTGTGTGAATATTAAACCGCAAAAACACTATTTAAATACAAATCCTACATGTTCTGTGTGGATGAATGGTGCAGACGACGCGAAGTTTCATATACCTCACACACACACACACACTGAAGCTCGTGAAGCCTATATGAGGACACGAATGCTTGAACTTCATCTCCAGACTCTAGATCCGCTCTGAAAGTCACTTCGGGAGCATTTAACCACTTCATTTAAGAAAAACTATCGTCATAAACACAAACTCTCACTTATATTATTGTTGTACAGTAGAATTTAGATATGGCTCATTGTAATAATAATACGAACACTAATACAAATAAATTATCATCAAAACTTTATTGTTTTTCCTGTTTTAAGGAATATTTTTTCTTCCATGTTTTAATTTTAACAGTAAAGCTCATTGTGCAACACTTTGTTTGACAGTTTAATTTCATATGATTAAAATAAATCAATGTTTTATGTCTTAATTTGATTACCAGAGAAAACAAAATTTGTGTGAGAAAAAAAAACATTTCATAGAAATGTTTTTTTAATGTTGTGTAAGTTTAATAATTGTAATAAGTTTCATGATTTTAATTAATTAGACATGCTTTTTGATTACTAAAAATTTTAGAACGCCTGCTCCTTTTGTGATTGAATGATTTTTTGAGAGAAATTGCTGAATTATACTTTTTAATGCAAGTAATGGGTTACACTTACAGCTTACTCCAATATCTAAAGATACAAATGTAAAAATAAAAACTTTAAAGTGGTTCAAATGTTGACCTATATCTTACTAAGATGTGATTATATAGCTAGTTTATACTCAGAAATGGACCATGAACATATTTAGACAGTTTGTGAACACTGAACCTTGTTTTGTTTTCAGACAGTTTCAAAGAACTGTTCAAAAAAAAGTTTAGTAAACATTACAGTCACTCATTAAAGGTAGGATGCACCCTCTGAATTGGGACAAAGCTACTTTGCTATCCCATGAGGCCTCAGGAGAGGACTTGTGAATGGCGGTGAAGCAACGCAACTGACACTGGTAGGTCACGTGACAAGGGCAACACAGCAAATGTAGTTACCATAGATATAAAATACATATCTATGGTAGTTACAATTATACTACACACATTCATAGTATATATAGAACGTACTTTTAAGTGGTATTGAAGTAATTTCTTATTCAAAATAAGTACTAACTCTAGAGAGTATGCGATTTCAGACAGCCATAGTCACACACTTCAGTTTAACGGCTGTTTTGCCGATTTCTATGCACACATACACATCATGACATCTGAAATTATTGACCAACGTTTCACATGTGAATTGATTAACATCGCTTACTCACGAACTTGCTGTGGGGTCCAACATAGTTTTTAATATCCCATCTTTCAAAATCATCCTCTTATGGCGTCATTATATTGGAGCAGTTAAACCATCCGCGCTAAAACATACCGCGCAAACTGAAAATGGGCGGTACTTACATGCCCGGAAGTTGTCTGCAATTGGTCAGATCTAAATAATAATTTTATTTTAACTCTTCGCTGTCAATTTTCAAGTTAAATGTACATTTTAAAAAATCTCTCGGTATCAATATTTAGGTGTAAATTATTTTTCATAATGTTGCTCTAGTAGGCCCGTGGTCACGTGGTACACAATTACTTTTCTCAGCGTTGGTCGGATGTTTATGATTTATGATTTTTAACTGACTGACTATCGGATACTATCGGATGAGAACAAAACTTGAACTGAATTTATCTAAATAACTATTGTATTCAGTGTTTCATAATGAATGAACTTCACAGTTATTGAACTGAACTGAGCTGAATAATTTGAACTTGTCTCATATCTGATGAAGTTTTCATCATTATTTTGCTACTTTCCTGTTTACTACAGCGAAGCTGCTTTGAAACCAAGCGCAAAAAATATAATGGTGGCTTTCAGAAACATTTGCACTTGTATTTCCGCTTTCCAATCCTTTAAATTAATAGATGTAAAAAAAAAAAAAAATACGGTACAAATGGGTTAAATGAGAGAATGTTTGCCTTTCTGAACCGCCGAGCGCCACCTTGAGGAAAGACAACAACTTTCCTTTTACTAGGAAATAGTTATTATAACGTTCTGATATCGCAGCCTAAATCCGTAAATATTTCTGAAGCAGCTCAGTTTTTAATAAAAAAATATTTTAAAAATCCTGCTGAAAACCATCAGCTCTCAAATTTCACTACACTTGCTTGGCGCCTACCTCATATTTGACGTCAATGATACCAAAAGTCGCTGGCGTTAGAATGAAGTTTTCAACAGCATTCAAGACTGTGTTTTACCTCAATGTTTCATTATCCTAGAGGGGGGGGGGAGGCAGAAAGTTTTATTATGGATTTGTACAACCTAATCTTCTGATGTAGGCCAGCTAACGGGTGTTGTTAAGCATATTCACAATCACAGCCATAGCTAGCATGCATTCATCCAGATAGTCTGAGTAGTGAATCTGATGTCTTTGTAAGCTACATCTCTTTCATCAGCGCTAATCTAATGGTAAATTATCTGAATGAGAAATAGCACTATAAAAATCCTCACTACAATAGCTCGTTGCATAACTGCGACTACTTTTTCATGATGCATTTGTATATGTGGACCATTTAATCGCAGACCACATGAATGTTACAACATCGGCCGTCTTCAATAAAGGGTCAGTTTACCCCAAAATTGTATTTATTAAACTGAAATCTTGTGCTCATTTCGCTTACAGACAGCATCGATTGTTGCACAGCTCAGAAAAGCTTTTGTTTGTCAGACAGAATCATTGGACTTAGTGTGAAGACATGGCTGGCAAAACTCCAGTTTGGAGCAAATATTGATCAATACGCTCACTAATACTTTTTCTGAACATGGTCTGATACTGTACATGCAGTGTTGTTGTGCAGGTCACGCAACAAGTTCAGTGCGAGTTCACAGATACATCATTAGACACAAATATCATTTGTGCTTTTCATAATGTGTGCATGAAATCATAGCAAACTAGCTGGCAGCAAAAGTATTTCTATGGCATTTGAACAAACGATTTTAATATCACTTTCATTTGCAGACTCATTTATTTAATATTGAGTGAATGGACAATGCTGTGAAAATGTAGAATTCGAGATGATTAAATCAAGCATAATAAACATATTTTTTGTTAATGGGATTCATTAGGGTTCTATAATAACCAATTATCTTTATTCATCTCCTAAAAACGATTTATTCTGTAAGGTTCTGTAGCTTTGAAAAATAAATGAATGTACAGTGATTCTGTAACATTTCATTTTAGGGTCCAATTCTCACTATTAACTAGTTGCTTATTAGCATGCATATTACTATGATATTGGCTGTTTATTAAAGCACATATTAATGCCTTATTCTGCATGATCACATCCCTTAATCCACCCAATACATAAACTTAACAACTACCTTAATAACTAAGCAGTAATTAGGAGTTTATTGAGGCAAAAATCATAGTTATACCAAAGTGTTACCATTTATTCTATATTCAGTGTCATTTTTGAAGGTGATTTTGATCAATGTGTAACTTTTGCACTTATATTGTGAATCTGTTGCATTAAATATTGATGTGTTTGCATATTCACTATATATTGATGCATCACTAATAAAATATAGCCTATATAATTTTTATGATAATGCTTATTTCAATCTGTTGAGAAGCCATTTATTTGAACCTATATGAAAATATTGATATTTACTCACCGTTAAAGCAAAACTAAACCTTAGTAAAAGTGTGGAATCCTTTTAAGTTTCCATATAAAACCTTTTGACCTTTAGACGATCCTAAATGGTTCTAGATTGAACTTTTTGTGTGTTTCAGATCTAGCGAACTGTTTCTCCTGAGCTTCTGCACTGTACTCTCACATGCTATGCTATATTTAAACTCTTCCAGAAGCCAACATCTCTCTCTTGTCTCCGGCTGAGCTGAAACTGGATGGAGCCCAGAGGCTTCAGATATTGATCACCAGCTAAAAAGGAAAGTGACCTTCAAAAACTCTATCTTCAACTTGCCGGATGATTCACTGGCTTTGAACAGGCCGCTTAAAGAGATGTAATTAATGCGGAAACCTGCATGCCGGCAGCATTTGATTACCTGGAATAGACCAGGGGAGCCCGAGGCCAGCTGGGACATTTCTGCAGGATCAAGGGCTGTTTCAACTCTGACACATCCAATTCACAGCATGCATGCATGTTTACGTCAGGCGACAGGCTTGTGAGGGGAAAAAAAATATATTGTTGTGAAATTGCATGAGAAATTATGTTCATATGTGAGTATAATTACCACCGGTTTCATTAGATTTATTTGTAGCTAAATTGCATCTCGTTTTAGACATAATTAGAACCGTGTGGATTTAGCAGGCATTATGTTTCTGACTGCATTTCAGGCCGTATTTAAATGTGCATGTGCGCAGCATGAAGAAATAAGCTATTCGTGTTTAATTTTCATGTCTTCTTTGTGGCTGTATAAATGCCACACTGCAGAAGGATATGAGAGTGTCCACAAACATGAATCTGTTTCAGGGAGAAGCTGCAGGTCCATGTGTTTATATGAGATCATACGCTGTTGTGCACAAAAGAGTGAACCATGTTGAACATGTCATTGCAATGACCTTCTGAAAGGTGCACACACACACACACACACACACACAGAGAGAGAGAGAGAGAGAGAGAGAGAGAGAGAGAGAGAGAGAGAGAGAGAGAGAGAGAGAGAGAGAGAGAGAGAGAGAGAGAGAGAGAGAGAGAGAGAGAGAGAGAGAGAGAATGATTAGAAGGTAATACAATAATAAAAACAACACTGAAAGGGAAAAACAAATAAATATTTTTAATTTATTATTATTAATCATAGTATTTTTCTATTTCCATTGTGGCAGGTAAAATACAGCAGGCGTTCTGTGGTGTTTTTGCCAGTTTTCTAAGAGATGAATATTAGTGCACTTATGCTGACCTCTTGAGGAAGAAAGCTGAAGTACGCTTCAGGACACAAACACAGTTTAAAACCTCCATGTAAATGTATGTTAAAAGTCTCAACGAAATCGAGGTGTACATTAGACATCATAACAAAATTATTCCTACCTTTATCTGCCTTTCAGTGTTGCAGTGAATTGTAGACATTAGTCGTGCCATATTTATTTTTGACAGGATAATGTTTAGCATGTCTGTCAGCTTGCAATATTGTTAACATGGCGAAATAAAATGTGCAAGAATAACATCATTTAATAATATAGATTTATTTATTTTCTGATCAATATTTGTGATCACAGTGCAGACGTCCAAATCAGTAACAATAACTCCAGAATTTGCACAGAATCAAAACACTTGAGACACACAACATTAAAAACAGTGTTATTGAAAGAAACACTGAATTCGATGATAAATTCTTCCGTCACTGTACTTCAAGTTTGCTATCCATTATTTTAGAAACACATAAAGACATGTAAAAGCTGCCTGGCTAAATCAAGCTTACAGTAAATATCAGGGAAGCCTTAAATGGTGTGTTTTGAATGATATACTTACAGTACCGTGAGTCGATCACAATCAGTTATAAATAATCAAGTGATACAATGTGAAGGTTTTCTTTAGTGTTATGTGATGTGTTCACATACTTGACTGACACTTTACAAACTATAACTACTTTACAACCAAATAAACACAAAGGAACCAAAGAAACACTAGAGTATCACAGTGAAAACACTACAGAGAACGAATGAAGAAGTATAAAAATAAAGCCTGTATCAGTAGTTTTAGTGACACTGAGATCTACCTGACAGCATTCATAACTCTATTCTAAGTATAAAATAAGTTTTCTGGTGACCAGCACAAATGTCCTCAGGCTGACAACATGATGAACCAGAACTGAACAGCTGATCCACCACACCTGCAGCTAAACTAATTACAGCTCCGCAAAAATAGAACGCAACTAATTGTAAATGTTACAGATTATTTAAAATCAAGCAAATAAAAACAACAAGCACTTCAGTTGCCGTGTTTCTGGTTATAATAACATGCTATTTTATAGATAAATCTGGTAACACTTTAGTTTAGGGTCCAATTCTCACTATTAACTAGTCGCTTAGGTAACACTTTACTTGAAGGGGTGTGCATAAGACTGACATGACACCTTCATAATCATGACATGACACACGTCATGAATATGAAGGAGGTTTTAGGCATGTTTATGACAACTGTCATTAAGTGTCATTCGCTCAATTATGACATTTTTTATGCAAATATAACATTGTTTGAGAAGTCTTTGTCATGACTACTTGACATTACCAAGACAACATAAATTGTCATAGATATGTCATAAACATGACATAGCAGATTAATTAACAAACTTAAGAAACCACTTAGCTTTATGGGTTAACATTACATTAAACTGTCATGTGGTTGGTTTTGACATTGGCTGTCATGAGGCCATTATAACTGTGTCATGAATATTTTTCTTGACATCAACTACAGTGGTACAAATCTAATTTGTCATTAAAATGTTATAATGGCCTTATGACAGCCAATGTCAACACCAACCACCTGACAGTTTAATGTAATGTTAACCCATAAAGCTAAGTGGTTTCTTAAGTTTGATAATTAATCTGCTATGTCATGTTTATGACATATTTATGACAGGTTGTGTTTTCTTAGTAATGTCAAGTTGTCATGACAAAGACACTGACAGGTTATGATGTATTGGTTTATGTCAAGTTGTCATAAAGACATCTCAAACAATGTCATATTTGCATTAAAAATGTCATAATTGAGTGAATGACACTTAATGACAGTTGTCATAAACATGCATAAACCCTCCTTCATATTCATGACATGTGTCATGTCAGTCTTATGCACACCCCTTCAAGTAAAGTGTTACCGTTGCTTATTATCATGCATATTACTAGGATATTGGCTGTTTATTAGTACTTATAAAGCACATATTAATGCCTTGTTATACATGACCATATTCTACATCCCTTAATCCAACCAATACCTAAACTCAACAACTACCTTAATAACTATTAATAAGCAGTAATTAGGAGGTTATTGAGGCAAAAGTCGTAGTTGAGGTGAGAATTGGACCCTAAACTAAAGTGTGACCATAAACCTTTATTATTATTATTATTTTCAGGCCCATTCTTAAAGCAAGACACTACAGGCGAGTAGGGGAAAAAATAACTAGATATCATACTTTCCCCAGTTAATCACACATTAGGACAATTGTTCTGTATTACATATTTTCTGAAATGTTATGTTTAAATATGCAAATGAGGCATGATCTACTTGCATAAGTACTAATTTGCATACAAAAACAGAAATCTTAACACTGGATAAAGCAGGTTCAGAATTCTTGTCTCATATTAGACTTAAAGGTTTTTACAGGCTTTTACTTTTTATCACTCTTTATAAATCAGCATATACTGTTAACAGACAGAAAACTATTTTTGACCTTTTTTTTAAACAAAATGTTAAATATATATATCAGATGAGTGAATTATGAAAAAAAAACTTCAGCGACTGAATCAGAGATTTCTGTGCATCTCATTTTGAGAAAACATCTTTAAAGATATGTATTATAATTGAAATCTACAGACGCAAAGAGATCGAGTGTAATAAATAAAGACTTAAATGTATATTTTGGATGTTTTCTTTCCACTAGTCTGAAAGAAGACAAGTTATGGAAGCAAAATAAAACACTGGTTTTGCCTGTAGTGTCTCGCGTTAAACGGCTCAAATGCACAGCATTATACTTTCATCAATCCAACAATGCAGTCAGCTGATCGCTGACGAGGTGAACCTGGTGTTATGTGGATTTAGGATGTCATAGCACCACCTGTAATGTTCAGTAACATCTCTCCTGGATAGTAACACATGAGACTCAGGCCCGAAAGCTCCAGCTCCTCTGGAAGGGCTGGAAGGGTTTCTTCAGCGTCAGGAACATCAGCTGAGGATTGAGTCTCTGCGGTCTCTCTGGGAAAAGCACCGCCTCACTTTCAGCGGTGGGAAAGCGTCTTCGGTAGATGTCAGGATGAGATCTCTGGAACTGACAGGAGAAAAATCACATGGGGAAAATAAACAGATTTCACAGTTTTCCAACATGAAGATATGAAATATAGTCAAGTTACCTTGTGGAACAACATAACTAATATTCAGGTTAAACAATTCAAGCAAAAGAAAGCCATTATAAAGTATACTTGGGTTTTTACACGTATGCATAGCACTTTAATCATTTTCTCCAAAGAGAAATTGATTTTTAATGAGAACTGAGGTTGTAAATCGATGGTAACTCATTGTGACCTTTTGTTCAGCACTTTGGTCAGGCCTGCTTGCTGTTTTTAAATGTGCTATATAAATAAATACAAACTTGAAACTTGTATATGGTTTTGTTGAAGCCATCTGTTCGCACTATTTCAATCATATCTTGTTTAACAGCAGAACTCGTATTGAAAAACTACATTATACCAATCAAATCCACCCACTCCCATGATGCACTGCGAATGATGTGATAGGCTGTGGCTGCATCTGAAATCACATACTTCCCTACTCTATAGCAGGCGAAAAACAGTAAGTGACAAAACTAGCATGTCTGAAATCACAGTAGGTAAAAAGTATCTGGATGACCTACTTCTTCCGTTGAGATTCTGAAGTGTGCATACGATTGAGACTTTACTATCCCATGAGGCCACGGGAGAGGATTTATGAATGGAACTGATGCTGGAAGGTCACATGATAATGACAGCATGATGAATGTAGGACGTCTGGATTACATTCATACAACAAACATTCATGCTTGATAGCAGCAACTTTAAATTAATACTTTTATCTTTCTCCATTATTTTTTGTTTGCAAAGCTTCATGGGATTGTTGTTCTTTCCCTCACTAAAGATGTTCAATACAGTCTTGAACCTTTGTCTTTTTGTCAAACTTAAATACTTTTTTGGTTCCAATAAATGTCTGTAATGTTGTTATGCACCCTGTATCTAGTTGATTTGCTTCATGGCTAATAATGCTTTAACCAAGTTTTCCTAGAATCCCTATGTGAAAAATGAAAGAGAAAAAATACTTCCAGAACCAACGGCGCTGAAAATGTGTTTTGGCACTAATGCACTCTATACTTTTAAAGGAAGTGCATTTGGCTGTATGCATATGCAAAGCAGTCGAATAAAAACTGAAGTATATTAATAGATCCCCTTTAAGTCTAAAGTCTTGATGTTGTTTCAGGCTCTACTAGAACAGGTTTTCCTGCTTGAATGTTGATTATTTTCCTCATATTCTCCATTGTTGCGGCTCCTCTCTTCCCAGTCTGTCAGTAACGCTCTGTTTAGTTCCTGTCTCTATGAAGCCCCTCCTTCTGAAAAGCACACTGTTCTCTGATTGGTCGGCTGAAGCAGTGTGTTGTGATTGGTCGAGTGTGTTTGGGAAATGTCCCGCCCCTTTCCATAACCACCAGTTTAACATACTACTAACTAACTCAACCAGGCCCCGCCCCTTTATTCTGCGTATTAATTATTTAAATGAGGAATATTGTGACGTGTTCGTTCCCGGAAGAAGCTCAAGACTACAATGGAGGCGTTTCAGGGAGTTCAGAAACACTGACACTGATATAAAGAATAACTCCCGCTAGAGGGACTTTGTGAACATGTAAAAAAAACATAATAGAGCACCTTCGAATCTATTACTGTAAATACTTTGCACAATTTTTCTGTGGTAATGCAGAGCATGCCACAGATATTCCTTTATCACCGAACCCGAACGGATGTCAAAAGAATCCTTTCTAACCTGCTTGAGCTTCTTCTTCTTGTCTTTAATGGTCATGTTCTTGTCTTGTATGATGCTCTCCAGCAGCTCCACGATGGCCCCCTGAGATGCTGAAACCCTCTGGTGCTCAAACTCCTCTCTGCTGATCTGACGACAGAACGAGTGAGGCGGAGACGCCACCGAGGAGTCCGTGTCCGCACCCGCGTACTTTATCTGGAAGAAACCAAAGCATGTGAGGAAATCAGAATTTGGGGAAAGAAAAGCCCCTTTCACACAGAGATTCCGGAAAATACACGGATAAAGTGACCCGGGATTTGACCCGGGTTCATTTGATTCTGCTTCATTCACACTGCCAGTGATTTGCCGGAATCAGAGAGCGTGTTCACACACAACCTGTGTATGTTCCGGAAAGACGCGTGACGTTGGATGTGACGGGTCTCTACTTCAGTCCAGTTTGCAGACATTTTTTCGTTCTTTCTTGTATCGATGACGAACACAAACTTTCTTCTAGAGTAACTGAGCCGCACGATAACTACGCCATTGCAAAGGCTCGTGAATCCTCACTACGACACACCCCTTATACGGCATTGGTTCTGGCTTTTGTTCACACAGCGCGCGTTCCGGGTCTGAACACGGCAATGTTACTCGGTCCCCAACCCGTCATCAGTCCCGGCATAAGTCCCGGGTCGTGTTTGAGTTCACACAAAAGGCACTCTGGCAATTTGCCAGCAATTTGCCGGGTTCAAAGCGCTGTGTGAAAGGGGCTAAGGAGACGGCCATCACAAAGCTTATTCATTCTAGTACACAAAAGCTTCTCAACATAATTCGCTTAAAGGGTTAGTTCATCCAAAAATGAAAATTATGTCATTAATGAGTAATGACTCTCCCTCGTGTCGTTCCAAGCCCGTAAGACCTCTGTTCATCTTCGAAACACAGTTTAAGATATTTTAGATTTAGTCCGAGAGCTTTCTGTCTGGTGCGCCCGAGCTTCGTTTACAGTCTGAGGGAGACGCACGCTGGAAACAACACAATCTTCACAAACATGTCTAAGGATTTCCACACAGAGGAAGACTTGCATTTTTTTGCCCAGCCATATTTATTTGAACCCGAATACACACACACACCAGACACACGTCAGCAGCGGCACTGAACGCGGATCCACAACAGAACCGGAATACACACACACACACACACACACACCAGACACACGTCAGCAGCGTCTTACGTCAGCGGCGGCACTGAACGCGGATCCACAACAGAACCGGAACACAATACAATGCTGAATAAAGTCCTAGATTTTGTTATTTTTGGACCAAAATGTATTTTCGATGCTTCAAAACACTCTAACTAACCCACTGATGTCACATGGACTACTTTGATGATGTCTTTATCTCCTTTCTGGACAAGGACAGTATACCGTACACACATGTTCAATGGAGGGACAGAAAGCTCTCGGACTAAATCTAAAATATCTTAAACTGTGTCCCGGAGATGAACGGAGGTCTGACGGGCTTGGAGCGACATGAGGGAGAGTCATTAATGACATCATTTTCAGTTTTGGGTGAACTAACCCTTTAAAGGTGCAATGTGTAAAAAATTTCAGTATCTATTAACAGAAATGCAATATGACATCCATAACTATGTGTTCAGTGGTGTATAAAGAACTTACTTAATAAACGGTAATGTTTTTATTACCTTAGAATGAGGCATTTATATCTACATAGGCGCGGGAATCCCCTTCTATGAAGGTCGCCATATTGTGACGTCATGTTTCTACCGTAGCCGAACGCGAACACACAGCGCTACAGAGCGCGTTTCGTCACTACATTGAAAGAGAAGCCGCAGGAAGCTAGAAGAAGCTAGTCATAAACACCGTGAGTAGTGACTTTTCCCTTGTCAGTGGTGTAAATATGTAGTTGGATTGTTTCATGTAACTTAATTCTTCTCCCTCGCTGTGTTATGGCTTTGTTATGTGGGGATAAATGTGCTGGTTAAGTTCGTGAGACAGCTGATTAGTAACGTTAGGCTACTCTTGTCATTGACCGTAAACAGTTACAGGAATCACCAACCCGTCGATCTTGGAAGCATTTTAAGTCGACAAAGTTTCCAAAATCAGAGAAAAAAGCCCTTGTGTGTAGTAAGTGGTGTCTAGGGGATGCGGAGGCGCGCGCGCTGTCACAATCACGTCATTTTTGCCGCACGCACCTTTGGGCTCATGCGGACGCGTCGAGTTTAAACAAGGCTTTACGCTTTAACCAGCTCAGCCACAGTAACAGCTCATATTAGCCAGCTAAACTTTTACTACCCTGTTAGAAAAAATATATATAGTTGTATAGTTTCATGTGGGTCTTCTCCCTCGCTGTATTATGGGTTTGCTGTGTGGGGAGAATGTGCTGGTTACGTTCGTGAGACAATCAGCTGATTACTATTATTATATTATGTAAGGTGCATTGTGTAATATTTCTGAGGATCTATTGACAGAAATGCAATTTAAAATCCATAACTATGTTTTCAGTGGTGTATAAAGACCTTACTTAATGAACCGTTATGTTTTTATTACCTTAATGAGACATTTATATCTACATAGACGCGGGAATCCCCTTCTATGAAGGTCTGAAGGTATGTTTCTACCGTAACCGAAAGCAAACAAACAGCGCTAAAGAAACCTCATTGCTTGACTTACTACTCTCTGCTGCTGACTCAGACTCAGACGACGACATATTTTGTCTTACGTCGGCCACCGTAGCTTCTCATTCGAGTTTGAAAACCGAGGGATAGGCCGCGAGTGACTGGCTGTTTGCAATTTGCAAGTCTCACCACTAGATGCCGCTAAAAATCCCACACTGCACCTTTAAGTGGAGAAATAAGCCCTACACAAAAAGTCAACAGGGAATCAAAATTGACTTACAATTCTTACTTTAATACCTTTTTGGTAACATTTTACAATGATTTGTCAACATTAGTGCATAAGTTAGCAAGTTAACTATTAGCAATATGTTTTACAGAATTTATTAACCTTTGTTAATGTTCATTACTAAAAATACAGTTCATGTTAGTTCAGTGTAATGTTAACAGACAACTTTTGACTTTTAAAATTGATTAGTAGATGTAAAAATTGACTAAGATTAATAAATGCTGTAGAAGTATTGTTAGTTCATGTTGACTAATGTAGTCAATTAATGTTAACAAATTAAACCTTATAGTAATGTGTGACTGTGCACATCTGATATAACCAAGGCTTTGCAAGCAAAATATCATCAAAACAATAATATTACAGTCTTCTTTACAAAATCCAATTAAATCTTAATGAATAAAAATAATTACATTAATTCCAGTGTTGGTGTAATGCATTACTAAGTAATTAATTACTGTAATTTAATTACTTTTCCCCTGAAAAAGTAAAGTATGGGATTACTCTTAATTTTTCTGATTACACTTCTGATGTAATTGCATTAAATACTGTACAGACTATAGAACAATTCTATATAAAAGCATTTAACATCTAATGTTAAAATGTATGTTTTAATGTAACCTTCTCCCTTTAAATACTTTAGTCAGTTCAAGAATAATTTATGCAATTTTATATTATTTATTTGATAGTAGTAGAGAAAGTAATTTGGAATAAGTAATGCAATAGAGAGAGTAATTACTACAGTGTTGAAGATATAATTAGTAGTAACTTACCCAACACGGATTAATTTCCACTTATTATTTAGTTTCTCTCAGAAAAACACTAAAGAAGTTATTAAATATGCCGTTTCATATTTTCAATCAGTTATGAAGCATGTAATGAATGACGTGGGCCGCTGACCTGAGCTCTTCTGAGGTGGGACAGATGCTCCTCGACAGATTTTCGCAGGTTGGACGGCACCTTCAGCACACTGTCATGGTTATCAATCATAAACGTGACCAGCTTTGTGGCCAACAGCTCATCCAAGTCCACCTCATCCGCAGATCCCAGAATGCACCGCGAGAAGGTCTGGACCATCTGTAGAGCACCCACAAGAGACAGACTGTGTGAAAAATGCTTGACTGAATGCTGAGCTGAATTATAAATTAGTTTAGTTTAAGGATTATCAGCTATTTCCCAGCAAGCAGTTTTGCGTTTAAAAGACGTCTAATAGCGTCCAAACACAGTCCAGACGTCTAGGCTAAAACAAGGCAGAATTTGGGCTGTAAGTGAAAATTAAATAGACGTCTAAACCATCGCCCAAGAATAGACTAGTCATCAATTAGATAAAGAAATGAAATGAGTGAAGAAATGAAACCGAACACCTTGTAATCACTGTAGACTTTGCTTACATGATGGAATATCACACATCTCGCATGTTATTTCGGCAAAAACGACATGTAACCAAATTCAAGGTTATTTTGTCTAGAAGTGTGTTCCTCATAGCCAGCTCTATCGGGTCTATAGTTAACCCTAGACACTGAAATGACGGCTATTGCATGCTGGGTTGCCAAATAATGAGATCTATACAGAGCATCTATGTGAGGAGGTGAGTGAGTTACCAGAGTTCGCGCTCCTATGGTGTCGTTCAGAGGGGGGAGTGAGGGGTTGGCGCAGACTTTAGCCATCAGACGCATTAACAGCTGTAGTTTACGACGGTTGGCCGGAGGCAACAGGAGACAGCAGACCTGCAACGCTTCAACCGCAACCGGCTGCCTCTGCAGAAGACCTGCGCGGAGAACACACAAACAATCATTTACACTCACTCAGAGCCTAGTTGATGCGAATCCTTACATTAAAGGTGCATTGCGCAACTTTTCA
Organism: Rhinichthys osculus; assembly: GCA_029959095.1. Taxonomy (NCBI): domain Eukaryota; kingdom Metazoa; phylum Chordata; class Actinopteri; order Cypriniformes; family Leuciscidae; genus Rhinichthys; species Rhinichthys osculus. The sequence continues at coordinate 29,408,605 of JARWKJ010000024.1, forward strand.
TGTTAAAAATACCTGTTTTTCTATCCTATACATGCTTAAAGAACTGCTTGATGGGCTGAATGAGCCCTTCTCTGCGCACTAAGATTGCCTCTATAATCCTGTACAGTAAAATATATAAGAGGGATTCAGGCTCGAATTTGAGACTGGGCGTGACGTCATGCGCGTTCATGCTCGACAGGCTATGTCTCGCAGGTTTGTGTATTCGCCGGCGCATCAGCGAAGACAACTCGTGCGTCAAAGGTAGAAGATGGATTCAAAGAGACCGGCTCGTAGTCCATTCCAAACCCCAACGCAAACTCCACGTAAAGTAAAGAAAAGAAAAATTTAGTCTAGTGCCACCAAAAGGTCCAAATTGGAGTCAGACAGGCGTCGGAATAAGACGAGAGTCAACCTCGGGAAGGCATTCAACAAATGGAGAGATCTCCGGTCTGCTCTTGGGCTCAAACGGGATCCTCAGTTGGCTTTTTTCTTGATAAAACGGTAAGACATAGCCCAGTCTCTAATGTTTGATACGGCCAATCTATGTATGACAACAAATGACGATGCGTAAAATGTGTAATGCTTTAGCGTAAGCTAGATACATGTACAATCAGAATTGATTTTACTACCATTGTTAGTGAACAGTTTCATAAACTAGGAATTGTGTTCGGAAGAATAGTACAACATGAAACATATCCAATAAAAGATGCGTGTGGTCCATGAGCGTGCACAACTCTGGTTGCAGTTTCGCTTGTCGCCAGAGGGGGCGTAGTTCTGCAAAAACTCAGAGACTTGCGTTTTGCACCTTTAACAATAACATTACATATTATTTTAAAGGCGTCATCGGATGCAAAATTCACTTTTATATTGTGTTTGCATATAAATGTGTTTCTTTGCAGTGTGTGAGGACACAACCAGCATTCAATGAAAAAAATCCATTCACTCCTTTTTTTATCCTCAAAAAGCCTAAACACACTCAATAATCAAGCCGTTTGGATTTTCTGAGCAATATGATATCATATTGCTTATGCTCCGCCCACGACCACTGACGGACTGTCCCGTATTAGCATATTTTCTGTATTAGCATATTTCCGCCCCCTCGGTTATTTGTATACTGTCCGCCAAGGCATCAGTTTACGTGTCTTTTGTCACACGCCCCACAGAAGAGAGGATCAGCAGTTGCTCATTATCATTTAAAGAGACATGCACTGAAACGGGTCGCTGTGAACAGAGCTGTGTTTGAGGAGGTAAAAGGGTGTTGTTTTACACAGCCATTGAGGAATTTTAACCAAAGTGTGTTACAAACTTTACATGAAGACCCTAAAGAATCAAACCAACTTGTGGAAAATGGGCATCCGATGTCCCCTTTTCTTAAATGTAAAAATAATTATAATAGTATATATTAGGGGTGTAACAGTTCAAGTTGCTCCCAGTTCAGTTTGTATCACGGTTTTAGGTTCACGGTTTCGGTACGGTTCGGCCTTATTAAAGTTACAAAAGCTATTTAAGAGCAGCAAGTGATTTTGTTTGATTACCATTAGAAACACAGACAGCGGGAATATTAGGTTGTGTTCCCTTTAAGACATAATGCACAGATCCAAAATACTGATACTGTTACATATGTGTTGTATTTCTCAACCGTATAAGTTCACTTAAGGCATAACAGACTATGTCTGCTAGGAAACTTATCAAGACGGGCATATTGACATAATTTTTGTGTGAATTTGTCCGTTCAAGTGCAAGACTTGAAAGAGAACTCAATATTTGCACACTGTCTGAGACGTGTGCGCGCTTCGGATGAGTGCACACACACACACACACACACACACACACACACGCACACACACACACACACACACACACTCTCTTCTCACAGCGCGTGCAAGTTCTCTTTCTTCCTCAGTTGCTCTTGAATGTTTAAATTGGCAGGGCTTAAATGAGTTTAGTTTAAACACAGATAGCAACGTGTGCAGTCCAGGTCTCGCCTGTGCTCGCGCGCTATCAACACTTGGGTGATGACGGTGTAAACGACTGGTCATGTTCGAGCAAAACGGCACTCGCATTAAACAAAGTTTACAAAGAGTGGCCGTTTCGTTCACATTATTTTGATTATCGCTATTGTAATGTATTATTGGGGAGCCAGCATGTAACACCCCTACTATGTATTAGTTTTCAACTGGGTATTTCAATAGCTGATACATTGAATAAAGTTATATAAGTAATGTGTGTGTGTATATATATATCACAATCTTGAATAGAAAACTAAACAAAATAACATGTTTAATTTTTTAATTTTTTAAAAAATTTAATTTAATTTAATTTTTTTACATTTTTTATTAATTATTTTTTTTAAATCGTGTTAAATGAATTATTCAATGACTCACTCATACTTCATCCAGTAATGAATGATTTCATTGAATGAATGAATGAATGAATGAATCTCTTGAATGAATGATTCAATGACAAATAATAAATGTTTTAACAGTCACTTGCCGTCACCTACTGGTGTAACCATGAAATTGAGATAATCGTTATTTGAAGCGGCAAGTTACTTCCAAAAGGTGATTTGCTCTATTTTGACGACATCAGTGTTTATATCAGAACTATAAACTTTTATCTCAGTACTTCACACACTACCATATAAAAGTTTGGGGTTGGTAATATTCTCTCTAGCGGCTGATTAAATGGCACTGATCATGTGAATAGCTTGTGCATCACTCACCCAAAATACTGACAAATATCTCATACAGATGGAAGGTCAAAAGTGGTTCTTTCAGTCTCTGAAAATGTTCTGAAACTGTCCTGAAGACGTCTCTCTCAAACCCTGGATACATGGGCTGCCTGGCGTCACTGCCATTGGGCCCTGAAGATGAAGAAAATTCAGAGATGTGTAAAGCATCATAAAACGGGTTGTAAAAATACATGCATACAGACATATTTAGTTCCATATTAATATAGCAAGCAGCTTGCCAACCTACAGGTGAAACTCGAAAAATTAGAATATCGTGCAAAAGTTATAATTTTGATGATTATGTCAGTCTTAAAGCTTATGAAAACCCCAAATTCAATCACATGAAAAAAAAAAAAAAAAAGGATTTTAAATACAGAAAGGTCAGCCCTCTGAAAAGTATAATCATGCATATGTATACAGTTATATAATAAATATATTAGATTCACCTTTTAATTTGAATTACTGAAACACATGAACTTTTGTACGATATTCAAATTTTTCTTGTTTCACCTGTATATATAGGCTAATGAACTATATCACTTGGTAAAATAATAGCTTTTTTGATTATTTATTGAACAGTAGTGTCATTGAGTTGAATCAGTATGACAGCAGGTCATCAGTCACTCACAGTTTGCCAGGCATTTCATTGCAGATAAAACCCAATGAGGCACGTCTTCTACAGATACAATTATCAGAAACAAAACAGAGAAAGAGATCTGTCAGAAATGAGCTATAAGAACATTTAATGTGATAAAATATAAGCCATGCTCACCTGTTTTGTTCTTCAGGACCACAATGCCCTGCTTATTAACACCAAATACATTGTGAACGATGTGCTTCGGGTTCAGACGTTTGGCATCTAGAACACCATCCAGAGACTGGAGACCCAAAACAGTCTGTAAACTGATGAAGAGAGTTATATATAAGGACATGTCTCATATGTAGCCCTGCCATTGACTTAGCTAAGTCACTATTTTTGTTAATTGGCCGCTTTGGCTCGCACTCAAAGAACAGATGGCTAAGTGAATATGTTGAGGAGACGCTGTTTTTTGTGAGGGCAAAAAAAAAACTTTGTACGGACCAGTGTAGGAGAAAGTTACTTTTAAAAGTAATGCATTGCAAAATTGGTTATTATTACATGGCTCTGTGGAATACTTGATTCTGATTGGTCAATAGCGCCATCCAGCGCTAAGTTATTCCCAGATAACAACCGCTCAAGACAGATAACGCAGGCTCATCCGGGTCACTGAAGTCGGCAGCGCTATAGGCTATGTGCACAAGCGTTATTTCGAACTTCCGCTATTGTCAGAAGTCGGCATGTCAGTTTCCGGTTTACGGCTGTTCATCCGCATCCGCTATAAACGAACAAGATGAGTGCTGCTGTTGTACGAAAAAAAAGAGTTGTTAAACACATCTAAGTTTCTAAGAACTGTAGGTGGATCCATCATCTAACACCCGTTTCACACATACCCCGTTTGCAGTGCGTGTTGCGGTGCAGGAGCAACGCGCGCTATAGTGCTTTCACATATGATGCGTTTGCAGTAATTAACTGATCCGCGGCTGTACCACAAACACATACTTACTTTTTTTTTTTTCGCGTCGCCCAAAATGTCTATTTTGTGCAGCCACTGCGCACGAAGGTTGGTGTTTTTCGGGAAGCGTTGGAAGCTCAAATGGCTGTTAGCAACTTGAAGCAGAGCAAAGTGGCACACAGCAGTGCTCCTAACACACCATGTTAACAGGTTAGGGCTTTCACTTTTCACACCGTTCCAGATGCGGCACGTATAACAGCAGTACAGCGATCGTTACTGCACCGAATCTATTTCTGCTGTGCTGCATTAAAGTGACACATGTTTCGTGGTCAAAATGCACAAAGATTGACCTGAAAATGTAGTAATTTCACCATAAATGCGTTTCATTAAATAAAATGTAGTAATCTCACCATAAATGCATTTAATATACCGGTACTACTATTTTTCACAGTCATCTGAAGACTGTGAAGACCGGGGTAAATCAAGGAAAACTACAATTAAAGGTTCTCTAAGCGATCCTGGGTGACGTCACTTCTTGTTGACGTTCGAACTATTGTCAAACAAAACGGAGGCTAGCTAGACCCTCCCTCCTCCTCATCCGCACACTAACCCCCCCAAACCCTTCTTGTCGGTCATTGGCTGGAACAGTTTGTTATGTTTCGGGGAGCGGGTCGCCGGAGTTTGTTTTTGTTGCTGTTTGTGGAGCCTGGGCTGTCTACAGAGATCGCGTTTCTTTACAGTGTGTTCAGGGGACAGGCAGCCAGCGGATAGTGAGGAGATGTTTGCTGTATGTGACAAAAAATGTTTTGGCCTAAAAAACGCGTGACATCGCTTAGAGCACCTTTAAGGCGACATAATGAACAACACTCGTCTCATTCGTGGAGGTGGAAAAACAAGTTCTTTGTGACATGCAAGATCTATTGTAGGCTATTACAATTTAAATGCAAAATAAAAGGCATGTGAGTCGGCTGTTTTTGCCAATTTTAAGTTTTAATTTAAAATATTTGCCATTTTAATATAGTAAATTTGACCACTTGCTTGAGCAACTTAATATAAGTAATGCATGGAATAATAGCCCTGACTTGCGTTGTTTAAATTGTGTTTAAACGTGCATACATCCATTAAAGAGTGTGGACAAAGAGAATCGCAATGCTGACAACTTTTTTTGAAATAAAAGTTGCAGCACAACTTCTGGATTTTAAATAAAAATAGTAAGTATGAGTTTGTGGTACAGCCGCGGATCAGTTAATTACTGCAAACGCATCATATGTGAAAGCACTATAGCGCACGTTGCTCCTGCACCGCAACACACACTGAAACGGGGTATGTGTGAAACGGGCGTTAGATGATGGATCCACCTACAGTTCTTAGATGTGTTTAACAACTCTTTTTTTCGTACAACAGCAGCACTCATCTTGTTCGTTTATAGCGGATGCGGATGAACAGCCGTAAACCGGAAACTGACATGCCGACTTCTGACAATAGCGGAAGTTCGAAATTATGCTTGTGCACATAGCCTATACGCCTGCTTTAATTTAAAACAGTTTAATCTGAAATCACTATTATCCTCATAATTATTTATGTGGCGAAATGCTGTGTAATAAGTGGTATGACTGTATACCGTATCTCTAAATGTCCGTTTAGTTTGAAGAACTTGTAGCGCTGCAAATGCTCTTTCTGCAGAAGCTTTGTGCTTAAAGACCTAATGAAATATTTAAACTCAGATCAATATTTCGTGTCTAATAAAAATAACCCCCTTCAGGCTGATTAAGGTCCTCATCATCCTGTCGGGGGTAATTTCGAGAGAACCACCAGCTGGATGTACACTATCCCTTACTTAAAGTTAGATTAAATACATAAAAGTATATTTGTATTATTTAACATTTAATTATAACAGGTTTGTGTAATATTCTAACATAAAGTACCTTAGACATTGTTATAAATTGCATCACATTACTCGTTACTTGAAAAAAGTAATCTGATTGCATACCTTGCTTTACTTTAATGTGTTACCCCCACACTGGTATTGACTGAAACCCAATTATGGTATAAAAAAAAGGGCTTTACATTTCTGACATGCACTCTAAGTGGTTGACCAATCACAACAGACTGGGCTTTTCAGAAAGGCGGGATTTAAAGAGACAGGAACTTAAACAGACAGAGAGTGAAAAGAGGTGCTGCAGCATGTACAACTTTTTTTTAAAACTTTAAATCATGTGAATGTATTCCCCAAAAATAAAATTATTAACTTGTAAATGAGCATAATATCACCACTTCTTAAAGGGGACCTATTAATGCCCTTTTTTAAAGTCTTGATGTTGTTTTTAGATTCTATTAGAACTGGTTTTAGTGCTTGAATGTTGATTATTCTCCTCATATTCTCCATTGTTGCGGCTCCTCTCTTCCCAGTCTGTCAGTAACGCTCTGTTTAGTTCCTGTCTCTATGAAGCCCCTCCTTCTGAAAAGCACACTGTGCTCTGATTGGGCGGCTGGATCAGTGTGTTGTGATTGGTCGAGCGCTTAGAGTGTGTTTGGGAAATGTCCCGTCCCTTACCGTAACCGCCAGTTTAACACACTACTAACTAACTCAACCAGGCCCCGTCCCTTTATTCTGCGTATTAATTATTATAGGAATATTGTGACGTGTTCGTTCCCGGAAGAAACTCAAGACTACAATGGAGGCGTTTCAGGGAGTTCAGAAACACTGACACTGATATAGAGAAGAACTCCCGCTGGAGGGACAAGTCGCAGATGTTCAAAACAATCATCTTCATTCAAAGTAGTGAGACTAAATGATCTTACCAGAGCTGATGCCACTCTCTCTCCTATTGCGCTCATTGTAATTAGCTGATGATAAATAAAATGCAGCTCATGTTTGTTGCTTTCGTTGACGTGAATTACGGTAAATTTGCATATAGCACGGGCGGGAATTGAAGATCAGATTTATATTTGTTTTGCAGAGACACATTTATGTGCAAATGGAACTGTTTTAACAAATCAGATAGCTATCCGTTCAGTAAAAACACATGAAGTGACCAGGTTGATGCTTACTAGGGCTGTCACTTTTGTGAAAAAAATCCTGTTAGATTTCTGAGACATAAGTGTTCATTGAATCGATTGTAAAATCGATTTTCCATCTAAAGACGTTTCCATTTTCAACACCAAATATAGGCAAATCCACGGACACCTAACAGGCATTAGGACGAACGTAAAGAGGGCGCTTGAGACGCACAAGTCAGCAATATTCCTGATGATTTACTGGCGTGAAGTTTCGTGCACAATGACAAACAGGAGCGCAACATTCAGGGATTGAAATGAACTCCCTCGACCCGCCAAATGCAGGTAAAAATGAACTTTGGCGGGAAACGCTGTCAAATCACGAGCCAGTTTGGCGTGTTTCTGTGTTTACTCACTTTGCTGGGGAAGTTCGTGTAAGCCAAATCTGCGCGGATTTATCGCAAATACGCAACTCGTGCTCCTCATGATATATTAAATACAGCGTATTGCACAGAATCTGCTCATTTCTGGCTTACTTGAACACACACGTCACTACACAACAAATAACGGCGCGCTTGTTCACTTGCATTGAAGTAATAGCGAATATTAAAAAGCATTTGGTTAACAGAAAAGACACTGTTATTTTCCAGCATCCTACATGTTCTGTGTCCTGTATTGATCTGTCCACCTAAAACACATTTTTGGTAAAAAAAAAAAAAGGCTGTTAAAATCGATTCCTTATTTTCGTTTTCGATACTTGTGTTGGTTGGTCCGATCGATTGTGCAATCAATTTTCAAACGTAAAGTGACAGCCCTAATGCTTACTGTGTTAGTGTCATTGACTTCCATATCTGGTCCACGTGTTTCGGGGTTAACTCGGTCCTCCGGACTAACCGGCATTCAGGAACCTCACCAATGGCGATGCTGTGCCTCTTATTCCACGACTCCGAATTCTGAGATCAAAATAAAAATATTTAAGAAATTTTTAAAATAACACTACTCATGCTCAGTAGGTTTAACATTGTAAATAGCACCAGAAAGAATACATTTTTAAGATGATACAGCATCCACAGGCAAATGTTGTCTCACCATAAGAGGCTTCATGGGGATCTTCTCCGGCACTGTAATCTCCTCATAGTCGTCCCAGCGTGGGATTCTGGGAACTGAGCCGGGATCTCTTACAGGAGGACGCACAGGGACAGGCTTCAGAGGTGATTGTGGAGGAAATCTGACAAATTTAAAGCATTTATTATTAATTATTTTGAAATACCATTTTTTTAATTATAATGCAACATACACTACCGTTCAAAAATTTGGGGTCGGTAAGATTTTTCTTGAGCATCAAATCATCATATTAGAGTGATTTCTGAAGGATCATGTGACACTGAAGACTGAAGTAATGATGCTGAAAATACAGCTTTGATCACAGGAATAAATTACACTTTAACATCTATTCACATAGAAAACAATTATTTTAAATTGCAATAATAATTCACTATTTTTACTGTATTTTTAATCAAATAAAAGAAGCCTTGGTGAGCAGAAGAGACTTCTTTTTAAAAACATTTAAAAAACCTTACAGAAACCAAACTTAGTATATTTAAAAACAAAACAGCACTTTTATAGCGCTTTATTTAATATGGAGCAGTTTCAAAGCAGCTTCACATTAATACAAGTGAAACTCGAAAAATTAGAATATCATGCAAAAGTTAATTTATTTCAGTAATTCAACTTAAAAAGTGAAACTAATATATTATATAGACTCATTACATGCAAAGTGAGATATTTCAAGCCTTTATTTGTTATAATTTTGATGATTATGGATTACAGCTTATGAAAACCGAGGTATCTCAAATATCTCACTTTGCATGTAATGAGTCTATATCATATATTAGTTTCACTTTTTAAGTTGAATTACTGAAATAAATGAACTTTTGCACGATATTCTAATTTTTCGAGTTTCACCTGTAAACAGCAAAATAAAGCCATTTATGAAAGATTCTTTAAAATCACCTGTATAGATGCCCGTTGTCCTCTAAGTCCTCTTTACCAAACCGTCCTTTGACGTCCTCGATGACGTGATTTTTGAGGAATTTTCGCAGTAACTGGAGCGTTTGGTAGCGCGTCACCTCCGGCCCGAAGTTCTGGTTTTGTCTGAGCAGATCATGGAGAAAGTCGACAGCCTCCGCTCCGGTGAAACTGTGATCGTAACTCCTGAAATGGGCCCAGTGACGTCTGACTGGCATTCCACCACGGAAGAGCTTGATGGTCTCATTCCACTGGAGAAAACAGAAGACATTTCAGAATTAATTCTGTTTTAACTGCCATGTGTTGAGAGCGGTGGTACATTTACATTGTAACAATGTTGTAGTATTTACAGGGATCTGCAGAGCTTTTAAAATTAAATTTAAGACGACCTGCACAAATCAAATTAATACCGCATATCATACAGAACAAACCCGTACAATCTCAAATTCTTTTACTTAATTAAACATTCACATATTTAACTATGGATGCACCGATATGAACATTTTGGCCGATACCGATAATTCTTTAAGTTTGAAACCCGATATATCTAAAATCCAAATTTTTATATTATTTTTGAGAGCCTGATTACAAAAACAAAAGTCTCACCATTGAAAGCCATGTCCCAAGCACACAATTATTATGTTCTCATTATAATTTTATGTAGCTGATATGACAGACTTGCACTGCACATGTTGCACTAAACTGTATTTTTCTTTTTTTGAAGTGATTCGAATCATATTTCAAGCAATTCAAAACCATCATGTTGAACAGTGCGCATCTGAAGGAAATAATACATTATTTATCAGCTTTAATATATCGGCCACATTTTCTTATCGGGCCGATAACAATAACATTAAAAATTAACATATATCGGCTGATACCGATATATCATGCATCCCTATATTCAACGGCAAAAGAGGATAACTGCAGTCTGCAAGTTTAAATACCCAAGACATGTTTTATTCAGGGTTTCAAAATCTCAAGCCCCATTCACTCCCATTATAAAGCTTGAAAGAGCCAGGATATTTTTTTATATAAGGTTAAATCTGATTGTGTTCGGCTGAAAGAAAGTCGTATACACCTTAAGGCTGAGTAAACTATTGGATCATTTTCATTTTTGGATGAACTAACTTTAGGCTATTCCTTTAAGGATCTCGATTTTTCTGAAATGTTGCGTATAAATGAGGCATTAGCTAATCAAAAGACACTAATTCGCATACATTCATTGGATAAAGCCGGATTCAAAATTCTGGTTTCATTTTGGTGACATTAGCGTTAAAGTGTTTATAGAAAACTACAAACGCAAATAGCTTAACGTTTACGTTAGTTAAAATAAACACATAGGACGTTTTCTTACCACTGGTCAGAAAGAAGACCAAGTTAGTTGATACAAAATAGTCTAAAGTGCATTAAAGAAACCTAAGTTTTTGCCCATTAGACCTACTGATATGTGGTCTTATATATTATTGTAATATATTTGAACAAACCGTTTAAAGAGACACCAAATCAGCTCACGTGAAGCGTTAAAAATCAACGAGTGGATGGAAAGGGTTTAAAAAGTTGTTCTTACCAATTTCGTCGCCCTATAAGGCCCAGGTCCAATCATTTTACCATCCATTCAAGTCCTGATAGGTTTTAATAGATTATGTGCTTATTTATCCATTTACTGCGTTTGTCTGTAAACATCTTCTCCACGCCAGTTACTTCTCTTTTGAAAACCGAAACGTTCCTGAACATAATTTGATTGGCACACGAAATCAGCCACGTGATGCTGCCTTACCAAATATGGGCATTAGCTTTACCGGGGCTGCCAAAGTGCAGTATGGGAGGTGTAGTTTAACTGTGCGGTTAAAAAAAACCCTCATGTACATGTAATGAAATCGCAAGAACACAGAGATCGTGACAAATAATTTATTTTGTTTCACTATAAAACACTTCAATTTCTTTCACAAAATTGATTTAAAAAGACAAAAACAAGGAAAAACAATTCTGATATTGTTCTGGTCTTCCCATTTCCTCAGCTCAGATCAGTAGAATATAAAAGCATAACAGGTAATACCTACAGATCAATTTCATATTTTTTTAAAAGATCACATTAAGAAAACAATCAACATTAAATAATGAATAAATAGTCACGCAGCATAAGCAAAACTTCAGATGATGTCACATCTGCAGCAACCAATAGACTTCCAGGTTCGAGCACCTCCAGGTAGATCAGTCAAGCGTTCCTCAAGGGTCAAAGGGCATCGGGCTCATTCAGTTACAACTAAAACACAGCCTTCAAAAACCCTATTAGCAACAAACTTCAAATCAGCCTTGCTCTCATAACCTCTTCATATTGGGCCAAGCAGTTCAATCATATTCCAAAGCTGAGAATTTCAATATTTACAGATAAATTGGAGGACATTATAACGAATACTGTACTTTCCACCCCATTCTCATTTCAAAGCCTTAAGTGAAGACAACAAAATTGAGGACAGAATCTCTAGTAAAAAAACACCAATGTGCAAATTCAGAAGTGTTAAATCCAGTGATAGGGTGGCGGTTTTCCACATTAGTTTTAACATAAAACAGGGGAGTGGAACTTGAACGCATGAAATAAAAGGAATATTCCCACTTAACAGGTTATAGCTTTAAGTTTAGCTGGCCAAGGGAAGAGATCACTCAGATTTTTTGAGAAGGTAGTTTCCGTTCTGGAGTACTTTAGGAAGCCTCTTGCCCTTGGTGTAGGCGTGATAGTAGAAGTGGACGAACAGGATCAGGAAGATCAGGCCATAGAGACCGATGACGTAGAGGAAGACGGGGAACTGGTAAGGACATTCCTTCATGAAGAAGAACTGGCCGATGTGAGCCGTGATTAGCACAAACTGAACCTGATGCAAACACAATGGTCAAGTTAGAGACGTGAAAAGCTGGATTTGGACAACAAAGGACATAATACAAATATTTATATATATACTAATATAATAATAACACATACATGTATATACACACATGTTATTTTGTGTGTGTGTGATATACAATATTATAGGCTATATATACACATTTAGTAACTATAGTATTTATTATATGTTTTCAGGGTTTTTTTCAGTTAGTTACAAATTCACCACATTTATATTTTATTTCAGTTTAGTTTCATTTAATAATAAATTTGTTTTAGTTAAAAATCACATTTTTGGCTTTTAGTATGAATATGTTCAAGTTAGTGACATGAAAATCTGGATTTGGACAACAAATGATATTATATACAAATATTTTTTGATATATATACACTAATTATTATTATAACATATACATGTTAATGTGTTTGTGTGTGTGTGTGTGTGTGTGTGTGTGATACAATAAAATAGGCTATATATACACACACATTTAGTACTATAGTATTTATTATATTTCTTCAGGTTTTTTTATCATTTCAGTTAGTTGCAAATTGATCACATATTTATATTTTAGTTCAGTTTAGTTTCATTTATTACTACATTTCTTTTAGTTAAAGTCCCCATTAAAAATCAAATTTTTGGCTTTTAGTATGAATATGTTCAAGTTAGAGATGTGAAAATCTGGATTTGGACAACAAATGACATACAAATATTTAATATATATATACTCTAATTATTATTATTTTTATTATTATTATTATTATTATTATAACACATATATATATTTATATGTTATTTTGTGTGTGTGTGTGTGTGTGTGTGTGTGTGTGTTATATACAATAATATAGGCTATATATACACACATTTAGTACTATTATAGTATTTATTATATTTTTTCAGTTTTTTTTTTTATCATTTCAGTTAGTTGCAAATTCATCACATATTTATATTTTAGTTCAGTTTAGTTTCATTTAATAATACATTTGTTTTAGTTAAAGCCCCCATTAAAAATCAATTTTTCTTGCTTTTAGTATGAGCATGTTCAAGTTAGAGACGTGAAAATCTGGATTTGGACAACAAAGGACATGTGATGGGGAGAGAAGCTTAACTTACCAGCTGGATGGTGGTCATGTACTTTTTCCACCACAGGTACTTCTGGTAGGCCGGGCCCATGGCAGAAAGAGCGTAGTAGGAGTACATGATGACATGGACGATGCAGTTCAGCAGGGCATGGAAAGTTCCCAGACCACCTACGAAAGACAAATGAACAGAGTCCGTTAAAGCCGAAAAATAAAAGGACTTCATAGAGCAAAATTAAGCAGCTTGTACATTACGGAAAGTGAATGAGCGCCGCTTAAATATGCAATATGACTGACTCAAGTCACAAAAACATGCAAATGTGTGAGAATATGAGTTTTAATTTTTGGCTGCAAGTAGAGGGATTATATTCATTTGTGTGAATGGCTTGTACAGATACTTTTTGGTTTTCAAGGACTATAATCAGAGATCTCACTATAATATATTTATTAGCTTTAAAAAAAAACAACAAAAAATGCAAAAAGCACATGCAATGACCGTGTCATAGTATCCTTTCAATGGTTAAAGTTATCAAAGATATCACTTTCCTTATTCAAATTGATTTTTTCCCTCTCATGAATGCATGATTGACCCAAAGAATGAGTGCGATCATATACTTGGATAATTATATTAGCAATATCACCCAGAGAGCGATTTCGCATGGTCATACTGTATCTAGTATATCAGACGGGTTGGGGAGTTGATTTTGCGTAAAAATATAGTTTTATCAATAAAACGTAACTAATTTTAAATATATGGTCTTCAAGTACCTCTTAATAAATATGGCTGTTTTCAGTGGTTTTCCAGGGCTTAAATTTCAAAAACTTTAAGCACCTTATACGAACCCGTTTAATGAAACCTGAGAGGTTTCAGTCCCACCACTGAAAGTCCAGGTAATCAAAACTTAAACCCCCCAAAAAAGTCATACACTGCATAAAAAAAAAAAAAGAGCTTTTCTTACTTAAGAAACATTCTCTAGACAAGTCAGATTTGTCTTGTTTTCAGAAAAAAAAAATATAAGTGAGTTTTTGCTTGAAAAAAGCTAAATAATCTGCCAATAGAGAAAGCAAAATACTGTTTGGTTTAAAAGCGGTTCAGCATATGACGCAATCATATCCCTTCATAAGACTTGGATTATACCCATCAATTCAACGCCTACATGAGCTTTTAGGACTTTCAATGGAGGGACAGAAACCTAATTAAAAGGCGTTTCTTTTGCATTATTATGGTTTGGAATGACATGAGAGCGAGAAAATGACTAACTTCATTTTTGGGTGAACTGTCCCTTTAAGCGTCAATCGTATAACACTTTACCTGCGGAGAATTTGACCCCGAACCACCATGTGAAGGGCATGATGGAGTGATGGTAGACGTGAAGGAAAGTAACTTGGCTGTTCTTTTTCCTCAGGACAAAGAAAATCTATGAAGACAAGAAAGAAGTTTAGCGTTAATGGTCCACTGTAAAATATATAACCAGTTTTGAATGCAAAAGAAACACACTTACAGTGTCAAGCATCTCAATGAACTTGGAGAAATAGTACAGCCAGCAGGTCCATGCCATCTAGAAAAAAGGAAACGGGGTAGAAAAAGAAATGACAAACTGTTGCACACGTCATCAGAAAGTATCAAACGCACAACCTGAGGAATGTGCTCCATTCACATACCCGGAGAGCTTGAGGAGAACTGGAATAATCGACCAGGTCACACCCAAAGGTGTAGCCGTTCGCCCAACCAGACATCAGAAACTGCAACGAGGGAACAGAGATTGAGCAACGCACATATACAAACAAACAATAGAAATGATAACATGCATGAGGCAACGGTGCACAAAATCACAAACCTCATAAATCATGTAGAGGGAAAACGCCACAATGCTGAAGTTGTAGACGATCATGATACGCTTGAGGTCGAAGGGCTTGCGGTTTTCCATTATCCGGGGACCCAGTGATGTCACGAAGTAGATGTAGACAGCGATGATGATGGTTTGAGGGAACGGGGAGGCCATAAGAAGCCAGTTCCCAGTCCGTGGATCTACAAGTGATGCAAGAGACGTCATTTTCCAGACAGAAACCTTACAGGCACAGTCATGCTGATAAGATGAGGATTCACATTTATTTGTAAAGCACTTTTCATAATACACATCGTTTCAAAGCAGGTCCACATTACAATTTAGAGAGAAGTTACGGATTTCAGAAATGTACACAGTTAGCTAAAAAGTATTAATTTAAACAATGTAATAATTTAAAGGCAGAAACAATGAACTCTTTGAAGTAATGAACACTTGTTTGTTAACAAATGAGTATGACATTTAGAATAATGTAGCACTGATGATGATGATGAAGACGACTCACCAGCTTCCTTAATCCACTCATCATACAGGAGAACGGCTCGAGAGGTCAGGGTGTTGAAAGCCATGTCGAAGGATTCTTTAGGCGTCTCTTCTAAAGAAAAAGAAGAAATTATAAACAAGACTTATGTGTACTGCATTCTTGCTTAATGTTTGCCTACTAGATAAACCTTTAAACTTATAAAGAGGGATTATATAGCCTAGGCTTTCCCAAAACTCTCCCGCCACTCCCAGAGAGACAAACCCGTTCAAACCACACCCGGACACAACTGGAAAGACGTGTAGATTACAATTAGTATTCCAACTAGGGATTTTAGTATTTCAATAGCTTGAAAAAGGGCGATATGTGTTTTCAAACCCCCATGTTTACTTCAACGGGAAATATTCTAAACCTAATAAATAACTTCGAGGAAAAACTCAAACCTTTAAAACCCGAGGTTATGCTCCTTCCACGGTCTCCCTCCTCAGATCTGCATCTGGTGTCAATTGTAGGATTCACTTTCAACCTGCAGTTCTTATACAACCTGTAGTCGTGGCTCCGCCCACAATTATTCATATATGGAGATTCTGTCGCATGAAACTTCCGGAATTTAGGTCGAAACTTTCAGTCGTCCTCTCATTGGCGTTTCCATGGCGACTCGTATGAAAATATGAGCGGAACGCTGTACGAATGTCAACAGCAGGTGTGTGTCATTATTTTGTACCCAGAAAAAAAGGCTTCAAAAAAGGCTTTTTCGTATTTTATTTTTTAAACAGCTTTTTCTTTTTAGTACTACACATCAAGGAGGAAAAAGACAAAATAATGTAATATCACAACAACAAAATAACAACAACTGTTAGGCAGAGGAGTAGAAATTGTGGTGTATCTGTCGTATATTTGTTTTGTTTTTTTGTATATTACAATCCTCTGGTATTTTCCCCTTTGTCCTTCTGTAAACTGTATTTTTTCCATGGAACATTTAGCAGCTAAATTAAAGGATAATTTTGTGTGTGAAATAATTAACTATTTCATCCAATGTCATTTGAGTTGACACCACTTATTAATTCACTTAATATCTCCTCAATCCTTTATTTACTTGAGATTTAGATTTTTTTTTTTTTTTTTTTTTTTGTATAGGCTGCTATACTAACTACTTTTTTATAATAAATATTTTAGTTCGGAAATCCATCCTTTTAGACTGTGAGTGTCAAGCCTTTTTCTTTTTTTTCAGCCAAATTGGGCTATTTATCTGCAACATATTTGAGTGAAAATGCAGGATAAAAGACACACATCGGGAGGGTTTCTCTTTTTGCAGGTGAGCAGAAAGATCTTCAAGACGAGGTAAATATCACTTTTACACAAACCCTCCAGAGTATCCCAGAGGAACATATGGGGAATGATGTGCAAATTTGCTTTCAGAGTGAACTGTCTTTTTCACCTCAGAATCAACAGAAAACAGGGCTGGTAGTCACACTTATGTGAAGTTTATCCTTCAAGGCCAATTTCTGTCTAGACACATACCTTAAAACCTATAAATAAGCTATTAAACAGTGTTCTTGCCCAGTGAAAAAGATGTACATTTACCTTTTGTGACAACATGCCCCAATTAGCCTAATAGAATTATCTTAAAAGACAGAATTATATAGTACTAAAATATCTGTATAATTTAATATATTGATTACAAAACATACTAGGATAATAGTAAGGGATGTAAATGAGCTTTATTTCCATTATCTAATTGATGTATTTTTACTTGTGATTTTAAAGTGAGATGTCAGTGTGTGATTCGCCCTGTTGACTTCCTTCATGAGCCTGGTTTCAGTTTCAGGGCTGGGTCGCCCCATTACATCAGTGAAGACAATCATCCTGAATGAGAAGAGGCTTCTGGTGCTCTCACAGTCATTACTGCACAAAAGAAGAGCCATGCATCGATAAAACCAGAGATAAAAAAGAAATGAATTGATCCCAGCATTTCTAAATGGCTTATTTCACACATTGCCTGTGTTTTTATTTAAAAAATGTGCATGCAAATGATTTGTAAAATGATGGAATAGTTGTTCTATTGAACCGCTGTCCATTGCACTAGCCCTTTAAATTAAGTTGCATGTGATATGTGCACAGTAAGAATAAAAAGTGATCAAGATCAAATGCATTAACTCATTTGAAACCAAATGCAAATGAGCGGATCCTTTTAATGAGCTTGTATAGATGCACATGATTTTGGATCTTCAAGAATGCACACATGCATGATTTAAACATTGAGCAACACATCAGCTAACCTTGAACATACATACTTGAGCTGTGACAAACATTTCAGACGAGACCAATTCGTTGATGATGCATGGGATCAATCTGTGATACTTTTGTGTCTTTTTTAAAAAGCTTGATGCTGGCCGCTATTCACTGCATTTATATAGATGCGCTCGAACGGGAATTTTAGGGGTAAAAAATTATACTTTTGTGGTCCATAAATGAGAGAAGGCTGTACGACATTAGAAAAACACCCCTGGTGTAAGTAAATAAGTAAATTATGACATGATTTTAATTTTTGGGTGAACTGTCCCTCTTAAAAGGTGAGCCTTTGGCTGTGTAAAAGGGCCATTTATTACAATACATCATTTTTTACCTGAACGAAACGGATTGGTCTCGTCTGAAATGTTTGTCACAGCTCAAGTATGTTCAAGGTTAGCTGATGTGTTGCTCAATGTTTAAAATAATGCATGTGTGCATTCTTGAAGATCAAATGGCTATCCAAATATCCATGCCTCAAAGGCTCATTAAAAGGATCTGCTTGGTTTCAAATTAGTTAATGCATTTGATCACTTTTTGTTGTTACTGTGCACATATAGCATGCAACTAAATTTAAAGGGCTAGTGCAATGGACACTATATAACACTATATTCAATAATTATTCCATCATGATGATCATTTTACAAAATATGTGTGTGCACATATGAAATATTTTAAAATAAAAACACAGGCAATGTGTGAAATAAGCCATTTAGAAATGCTGGGATCAATGAGCCTGTATTTTAATGTCTTTTCTCTGGTTTTATCTCTAGTTATCAATGAATGGCTCTTCTTTTGTGCAGTAATGACCGTGAAAGCCACCGAACCCCTCTGTCTTCATTCATGATGAACAGATGCATCTTTCACTCTTAGAAAAAAGCTTCAATGGTTCTATTTAGAACTCTAGTGTTCTTGACTCCATTCTAAAGAACCCTTTATGCCAAAAGGTTCTATAAAAGGAAAAAACGTCTTGACTGATTGCATACTTCCATGTTTAACAGGTTTTCTTTATAGTGATCAAGTATATGTGTACATGCTCCTTAATTCATGCATTTTAATTACAATTCAAAAATGAAGATTTAGGGGTTCAATTTGATGGATTTAGTTTTAATTTATTAAAAGTTCTATATGAAGCTCCTGACAGACAACGTGACATCAAGAACATTTTGCTATGCTGATTCCCTTTCCTCACGTCAAGTTTGTTCACTTCAGAAATGAGAGCGACACAAAAAATGTTGTTATAGTGTAGAAGAATTCCATTGTAGCCTAAAGGACTCATCTGAATGAAGTTATTGCAGAAACTTGAGTGTTCCTGGTCTTGTTGCTCAGTGAAACCGGATAATCCAGCTCTGGCATGATTTATCACTAGGCTACACACTAGCCATGTTTCCATCCACTTGTCCAATCTAATTATCTGATGTTCGGTAAAAAACCTCATGCGAATAAAGCTGGTGAAAAAGTGTTTCCATCAAACGGCTTTAAAGCGGATAAAAAGCTGTGCCTGTGCGTAATGACGTCACATGCTGTTTTGCGATCAAATTGGTATATCGAATTGATTTGAGACATTTTAAGGTGTTTCCATTCATTTTTGCACTGAATCGCACAACATTCAAGCGAACATTTGCGAACAAAGTTTTGCTAGACAAAATGGATCGCGCCATCTACCAACAAATTATCAATATTGCACAAGCTGTAGCCTAATAGTGCTTATGTGCCAGCTGATAGCGACATGTGTAAGGGATAATGTATAGCGAGGTCGAGGTGGTTGTTAGCCTAGGGGTTGTATTCGCTATAACAACCGCCTCGCTATACATTATCCCGCTTATGGCTACCTACAAAATAAATAATAATAATAATTTGACACAAAATATTGATTTAAAAAGGAGTTTATTGAATTAAAAACGATTGTATTGCTTCCGCTAAAGAAAATAGTCCGTTCCGTCTCTGAACTGCGTCCATGGCAACGCTCTGTTTTTCATGGCAACGGTGTGTTATATTTAGCAACGGTGTAGCAACGTCTGTTATCAAGAAATAACAGACCGCATTCTACATTAGAATTCAACCAAGCCATGTAATAACAAGCTATAATAACAAGCTGTGGTGGGGGAACGACAGCGCTCCATCAGTTCTGGGAGATCGTGGTTCAGAGACACCTCACGGAAACCATTTGGTTGAAGCATTTTTTTTTTTTTGCCTTGTCCACTTACATCTGTCTTTAGCCATGTTTCCATTCACTTGTCAATCGAATTATCTGAAGTTCGGTAAAAAAACTCATGCGAATAAAGCTGATGAAAGTGTGTTTCCATCAAACGGCTTTAAAGCGGATAAAAACCTGTGCGTAATGACGTCACATGCTGTTTTGCGATCAAATTGGTATATCGAATTGATTTGAGACATGTTAAGGTGTTTCCATTCATTTTCTCATCGAATTGCACAACATTCAAGCCAACATTTGCGAACAAAGTTTTACTAGGCAAAATGGATCGCACCACAATAACGTTTCCATCCGCGTTTATCGCATAAGCCGTATATCGATCAAGATAAAATTCGATGAGACCGATCGTATTTCATTTAAATCGATATTCATGAAATTCTATCGAATTTTACTGTTTCCATAAGGCATTTTTCATTCGATATCACTTAATGCGGATAAAAACGTGTGGATGGAAACATAGCTTCTGTTGACACCCGCCATGTGTGCGCAAACAGAGCGGAAATACTGGGCGGAAATGAACTAAAACTTCGTCTATAGCTATGTTTCCATCCACACGTTTTTATCTGCATTAAGTGATATCGAATGAAAAATGCCTTATGGAAACAGTAGCTATGTTTCCATCCACACGTTTTTATCCGCATTAAGTGATATCGAATGAAAATTGCCTTATGGAAACAGTTAAATTCGATTGAATTTCATGAATATCGACTCAAATGAAATACGATCGGTCTCATCGGATTTTATCTTGATCGATATACGGCTTATGCGATAAACGCGGATGGAAACGTTATTATGGTGCGATCCATTTTGCCTAGTAAAACTTTGTTCGCAAATGTTGGCTTGAATGTTGTGCAATTCGGTGAGAAAATGAATGGAAACACCTTAACATGTCTCAAATCAATTCGATATACCAATTTGATCGCAAAACAGCATGTGACGTCATTACGCACAGGTTTTTATCCGCTTTAAAGCCGTTTGATGGAAACACACTTTCACCAGCTTTATTCGCATGAGGTTTTTTACCGAACTTCAGATAATTCGATTGACAAGTGGATGGAAACATGGCTTATGTTTTGTGGCGTGTTGCAACCATAAAAGGACCTAAAACTTAATCGCAATTCATTATTTATTCGGCAAATAACGTTTCCATCACCGTTTATCGCATAAGCCGTATATCGATCAAGATAAAATCCGATGAGACCGAACGCATTTCATTTGAGTCGATATTCATGAAATTGAATCGAATTTGACTGTTTCCATAAGGTTTCCTTTTTCATTCGATATCACTTAATTCGGATAAAAACGTGTGGATGGAAACATAGCTATAGTGTACAACTACTAAAGTTATACATTATATCGCCATCTACTGGCCTGGCAGCAGAATACAGCATTTTTTGCCGTTTTCGCAGATCTGTGTGAACGTTGTTGTCTGCATGCGAAAAAACGTTGACATGTTAATGTATACCCTTATTGTTTTCAAGCAGGTGTCCGTAGAAATGATGTATAAATAATAGATATTGGCAATAAAATACAATTTTCTTTCATTTTTCGTGACATTTTCAAGTCTTATATAGTCTTATTAGGGAGCTCATAAACTGTGTAATGTCTTAAATCAACTGGATTTCAATGCAGATAGAGGTTATGACTGTTATTTTTAAAAAACTTATTTCTAGATCCACTTTTATCATCTCATCTGTATATGCTAAAATAAAAACAATAAAATAAAACAAGCACATAACTGCATGTGTATTGCTGTGTACTTTACATCTTTAAGTTGATGTGTTTACAGAACCCCTTGGAGAAAAAATGTGTTATATAATTTCTTTATTTCTTTATTTCAGACCCATGGGTCCATATAAACATACAACATATAAACAACAAAACACCAAACACAATTTAAAAGACATACAAGCTTTCTTTCCAATGCTTCCAAAAACAAGAAAAATACCTTGTATCACTCAATGCAATGTCATTTAAGACCCTAATAATACTATTTTTTGAAACACTCAATCTACATATAAAATTATACATACATTTTCTTAAAACAGCATTCAACGTAGGCACATTATTAACCACAAACATTTGGCTTGCACTTGCCCACCTTGGGTGCTTAAGCAAAATAATCTGTAGTTAGTCAAACACTTGAAATAAACAAAGGGGGTTGTGTGACATCACAAAAATGTGAATGATGTTACTGATACAACAGGTTCAGCTGGTAAAGTTTAAGAGCATTGGACTGTTTTCGAACATGATACACATCTTGTTAAACACAATATTTTAAATAAAGAGATTATAGGCTGGTTTAAGCCGTTCAGAAGGCGTATAATTGAATGGTGTTGCTCTTGTCGTAATGAATATACCGGTAAAAAGGGAAGGTTATTGTCTGCACTCATATCAGTTACATAACTGAGGTTAAAATTTACAGTTGAAATTAAAAATTCATGAAACTGATGAAATTCACAATTGTAGTCTAAAAGTATTTTCTATAGAACTCAAAAGACAACTGTGTTCTTGACTAAAACCAGCTATTGGATAATTTAGGATATTCACTGAAATTGTGGTTAATGGACTAATAATGCCTCAAATGATTCTGTGTCTTAGTGCTAGTTTATGATAAAGATTTTGTAACTTTATACTCTAGTCGCTGAACACATGCAGACACACTTGTGGCAGAATTTTAATGTCCTTGCGTTATAATGATGATTGACAGGCACGAATGCTATGTTAATGTAGTATTTATGGCATCTGAATGTTGTTTTAGAAGTTCCGGTGAGGAAAACAAAGTCAAATCTATTCTTAGAACAGTTTTATAGGAAGAACAGACACACTGTAAAAAAAAAAATCCAGTTGTTTTTACGGAAAAAAAAACTGGCAGCTGTGGTTACCAGAACTTTACCGTCAAAAATACGGTATCAACATTATTGGTTTTACAGACTTAACTTAAAATTTACAGTAATAAACCATTTTTCATATTCTGATACAATGTTAATTTACCAACCCATTTAATATCGGTTTTGTACCGTTGTAATACGCTGACAACCACCAATCACAGCGGTGATGAGAGTCACATGATCAATCAAAGCTCATCACAAGCAGCTCTTCCAAAAGAAAAGGTATTAAAACCTGTTATTCGCACACACATTAAACACCAT
The DNA here is from genome assembly GCA_029959095.1 of Rhinichthys osculus. Taxonomy (NCBI): domain Eukaryota; kingdom Metazoa; phylum Chordata; class Actinopteri; order Cypriniformes; family Leuciscidae; genus Rhinichthys; species Rhinichthys osculus. Next base: position 29,431,811 of record JARWKJ010000024.1, read on the forward strand.
CATGGTAACACACATGAAATTTTAAAAATGCAATAAACATTCATTTAACAACATTAAATGTAACATAAAACCCTAATGTAGCCTACATAACTGATTAGAAAAGAACTAAGAAAATTAAGAAGAAACATAGTTATTAAAATAAATCAAATGTGAAGTGTCACGCAGGGAATTGTGGGAATGTCAAGTTACGGTTTTTCACTGTAAATTATACAAAGAGTTGTTCTTTTTCACGTTCAAAAACTGTATTTTTGTATTTTTATAACTAAAATTACATTAAATGTACTGTTAGATCTATCAGTTATTTACTGTATATAGTAAGAAAACTGATTAACAGTTAACAGTTTTGCACTGTAGCATTTTTACCGTTAAAATCTTTTACCGTTAAAATCATGATAATTTTTTACAGTAACTAGTTACTAATATGTAACCTGAATGAATGAATGAATGAATGAATGAATGAATGAATGAATCAACAGTTAAGATCAGTTTATAATAGATGTTATTCGATCTGCGTCATCAATGTTTGCGGCGGCCATATTGTTGACATAGAAACCACGGCAACTGTCAGTCTGTCAATTGACAAGCGAGGCAGCGTCGGAATTATCCATGGAATTATCACTGTATATTTTTTTTTTAAACAGCGTGATGGTGTGTTGTGTAATACACGGCTGTTCTAACAACAGCAATAATAACCCCAGAGTTAGTTTTTATGATTGCGATAAGTTACCGACTGTCAGAAAACGTGAAGGGAAGGAGACAGAGTTGAGCCAGCGCAGGAGAGGCTAGCTAGGATAAATAGGCTAAACGTTCAGCCAACTCCCCACAGAAAAGTCTGTTCCCATCATTTTACTACAGGTTTCACACATAATCCGTGTGCAATGCGTGTGCGGTGCATATACGGTACAGAAGCAGGACGCGCAGTGCTTTATATGCTGCGTTTGCAGTGCGTAACTGATCCGCGGCTGTAACATTACCACAAACATCCCGGTACTCACTATTTTTATTTTAACACATAGCTGCTACTCACTATTTCAACAACGTAAGCCAATTATTCCATGCATTACTTCTATATATTAAGGTGCTCAAGCAAGTGGTCAAATATGTAACCATGTACTTATATTAAAATCGCAAACATTTTAAATGAAAACTTAAAATTGACAAAAAACACCGACTCTCATGCCTTTTCTTTTGCATTTACATTTTAATACAACAAATCTTGCATGTCACAAAGAACTTGTTTTTCCACCTCCACGAATGAAACGAGTGTCTTTCATTATGTTGCCTTGTTGAGGTACATTGTTTGTATACGGATACTGTATGAACGAGATCGTTATAAATATCCGGATAAGTTATGGCTGGCAAAGTGGCAATAAGGTCAGATCTTTACTTAAGCTTCATTGGTGTGGACCCACATCAAATAATATCATTATCTTCTCTTGATACCGACGAGATGAAGCCAGGCTACTGCTCCCCTCGACTCAAATCTGCGCGCGGCTAGGCAGCAGGACAGATGTCATGTCAACAATATGGCCGCGGTTAGCTACTTCCGGTGTTTGCGAATAAGGTCTATACATTGGTTTTGGCAGTGACAAAAACTGCTTAAAGTTATAGAACTAATCGCTTTCTTAGAGTTAGAAAAGCATTTTACCTGGTGACATTTAAACTGAGTATTATGTTGTACTGCATTGTGCTATATTGTATATTACTCCTCAATTGTTTTTTGCAACTTTTTTTTTGTATCGCATATTAAAGTTATAAGTGAGGTCCTACTACATATTTCTAAAGAAAGTGTGCGTAAGGCCCGTTCACACCCAGAAGGATAACTAAATGATAGAGATAGGGCCTATAGGTCAAACTCGAAAAATGTGAATATCGTGCAAAAGTTCATTTATTTCAGTAATTCAACTTAAAAGGTGAAACTTAATATATTATAGACTCATTACATGCAAAGTGAGATATTTCAAGATTTGTTATAATTTTGATGATTATGGCTTACAGCTTATGAAAACCCCAAATTCATGAAAAGGTTTTCATAAGCTATAATCCATAATCATAACAAATAAAGGCTTGAAATATCTCACTTTGCATGTAATGAGTCTATATAATATATTAGTTTCACCTTTTAAGTTGAATTACTGAAATAAATTAACTTTTGCACGATATTCTAATTTTTCGAGTTTCACCTTTTAAAAATAGTTCTTAAGGATCGCTCACACCAAGGATGATAACTATAACGATAACGATAAAGATATAGTAGGCCTACTAAAAATGGTTTTGAAAATAAAATAATGGCAAAGTCCACACCACAATTATCACAATAACTGTAACGATATAGCTGGAATCTCTTTCAGGGGTGCGTGAGTTTCCCAAAAGCATCGTTGTCCAATTATGGTCGCAATTTCCATTTAACTCTATTGGTAACTATGATGGAACTTGCGACCATGGTTGGCTTTGAGAAACGCACCCCAGAACGATTGACAGCCAATCAGAATCCATCTTGCTGGAGCTCGTGCATTTAAAGTGACAGACAAGCACCAGCTTTGAGTAAACAGAACGATATCCTCCGCTGGTGTGGACGCTAATATAGGCTATAATCGTTATAGTTATAGTTGTTGGTGTGAACGGGCATTAAAGGAATAGTTCACCCCAAAAAATTTAGAAAATTCTGTCATCGTTTACTTACCCTCAAGTTGTTTCAAAACCTGTATGAATTTCTAATGCGGAACACAAAAGAAGATATTTTCAACAATTTTTGTGATCAGCAGTTGATGGACCCCATTTGCTTCCACGGTATTTTTTTCATACTACTTTAAATGCTCGAGCAAGAATGTAAATGTTTTTCTCGTTCATTAGCTGGAGGGAAATCGTTCCAAAAGTGATTCCAACCATTTCATTTCGTTGTGCCGATTGTGATGTGGAATGTGCTATTCTTCTATATTTAGAACAATTTTTAGAACTACATCTTTACCGTTATAGTTATTCTCCTTGGTGAGAATGGGGCTTAATACTTTGCTTAATATTATTAATATTAATCGTTTACTCATAATAATTCATTTTGCAGCTTGACTTGTCTCATTATGTCCACTAGGGAGCGCCAAACACTAGACTTTCTTCATCTCCACATCATACAGGGAACTCTCTTTATTCCATAATCAGCCCTCCTTTACTGACAGTCAATGAATACAAAGCTGTACTTTATTCAAGGCAGTTCTCTTCTGAGTCAGGACTCTGTGTGACCCCTAAAGCCTGGAGCTCAGTGCATGTTTTAGCCGATATCCCTCAGCTCTCTGAATCAGATAAGACCTGATTCACACTTAGGCCTACTGTTTACAAAAGTCGCAGTGTTTAATTCATTACTGTAAAATCCCACTAACAGCGTCTTATTCTATAGGCGCTCAATAGCGCCACCTAGTGGTGATACTGAACACTGGTAATTTACATTTACATTTACATTTACATTTAGTCATTTAGCAGACGCTTTTATCCAAAGCGACTTACAACTGAGGACTAAACCAAGCAAGTCATCGTGAAGAGACAAAAACAACGCAAGAAGTGCTCAAAATACAAAGTTCAGACATTGCTCGGGGTAACATAAGCCAGATAAGCAAGGATTTAAAGGAAAAGGAAAGATTTTTTTTTTTTTTTTTTTTTGCTATGCTAAGTGCTCCCGGAAGAGATGAGTTTTCAGTTGTCTTTTGAATGCTGTCAGGGATTCTGCATTCCGGACGAGGGTGGGGAGATCATTCCACCAGCATGGTACCGTGGATGAGAATGTTCTGGAGAGTGATTTTGAGGCTCGCTGTGATGGTACCACGAGCCGTCGCTCATTGACCGATCGTAGGCTTCTGGTATGGATGTAGACTTGTAGTAGTGAGTGGAAGTAGGAAGGAGCTGAACCTGTGGTCAATCTGTAAGCAAGCGTCAAAGCCTTGAACTTGATGCGAGCAGCGAGTGGTAGCCAGTGCAGAGAGATGAACAGAGGAGTGACGTGGGACCGTTTGGGCTCGTTGAAGACCAGACGAGCTGCAGCATTCTGGATCATTTGTAGAGGTTTAGTTGCACATGATGGAAGTCCAGCCAGAAGAACATTGCAGTAATCAAGCCTAGAAATGACCAGGGCCTGGACGAGAAGTTGTGTTGCATGCTCAGTTAGGAAAGGCCTGATCTTCCTGATGTTGTGCATAGCAAACCTGCATGATCGAGCTGTCTTTGTGATGTGGTCTGTGAAGGTCAGCTGATCATCAAAGATTACTCCAAGATTTCTGACCGACCTTGATGGGGTGATTGAGGAAGAATCTAGCTGGATAGTGAAGTCGTGCTGTAGAGACGGATTGGCAGGGAGGACGAGAAGCTCAGTCTTTGCCAGGTTGAGCTGCAGGTGATGTTCCTTCATCCATGCCGAGATGTCCGCCAGACAGCTTGAGATCCGAGCAGCTACTGTGGGATCATCTGGTTGAAATGAGAGGTAGAGCTGGGTGTCATCAGCATAGCAATGGTAAGAGAAACCATGTGCCTGTATGATAGGTCCCAGTGATGTGGTGTAAATGGAGAAGGGGAGCGGTCCGAGAACTGAACCCTGGGGAACGCCTGTGGTCAGTTGATGTGCTTTGGATACCTCACCTCTCCATGTGACCCTGAAGGACCTACCTGTGAGATAGGACTCAAACCAGTGGAGAGGAGTACCTGTGATGCCCAGTGATGAGAGGGTGGACAGAAGGATCTGATGATTCACAGTGTCGAAGGCAGCAGACAGGTCCAGCAGGATGAGAACTGATGATTTGGAAGCAGCTTTTGCGATCCGCAGGGCTTCTGTGACCGACAGTAGTGCAGTCTCGGTTGAATGCCTTTTCTTGAAGCCAGATTGGTTGACATGCAGCTGGTTGTTCTGAGACAGGAAAGATGATACTTGGTTGAAAGCAACTCGTTATTACTCAAGATCATTGTGGATTTGAATACTACTAGCATGCTGTCGCTCTGCTTAAAAAGTAGATGTAAGTATTAAAGTACAATTTACAAACAGTAGTATAATATGTAGATCTTACATAATCTCATTATGTTGGTTGCATGTGGAATCTTTATTTAAAATGTTTGTACTACACACACACAGTCACAGACAAACACAGACAGACACACACACACACACACACACACACTCACTCACTCTCTCTCTCTCTCAAACACACACACACACACTCACTCAAACACACACTCACACTCTCTCTCTCTCTTACACACACACACTCACTCAAACACACACTCACACTCTCTCTCTCAAACACACACTCACACTCTCTCTCTTACACACACACACACACACACACACACACTCGCTCACTCACTCACTCACTCACTCAAACACACACTCACACTCTCTCTCAAACACACACTCACACTCTGTCTCTCTCTCTTACACACACACACACACACACAAACACACTCAAAGACACACTCACACTCTCTTTCTCAAACACACACTCACTCTCTCTCTCTCACACACACACAGTTTTGTCTGTTGTTCTGCACATTAACATAAGTCATCCAGTCATTTGCATGACGAGTAGTGCGAGTCTCGTGCTCCACAGGTTGGTTCGTCACATGTTTAATCAAGGCATGTCTCTCTCTCTGTAGGACGCTCAAGGACAGTGCGTCGGGCTGAGTGGATTTCCTCTGGTGATAAAGGCTTGAATCTGCTGTGGCGGTGATGGAGGTCAAAGGTCGCAGAGCAGCAGGTGTAAAGGAACGACCGCATCGACAGGTTCGGGGCGGGCGACAAAACACACGACAAAACCGTGTATTCTGATGAATCGCACTGAGAAGAGAGAAGATAACATGACTGAAGCTGTATCAGAATAAACAGATTATTTTCCATGCAGGGGGAAGAATTTTCAATCTGGCTTTTAGATTTCTGTGCTGGACGTTTATGCAAATTAGTGCATATATAATTAGGCAATGCATCATTTGCATATTTAAACATGCATAGCATTTCGGAAAACACAATACAATTGTCTTAATATACTGTGATTAATCAAAATGGGGAAGTATGAGGATATCTGTGTCAGTTTTCATTTACTTTTAGTAGATGATTTGGAGTAATAGTGAAGGTAAAGCATCATGAAGTGTCAATCATACACGTTCCTCCTTCAACAACGTTTAAAAGCATCCCAGAATGCACCTGATTTAGTTAGTTCTTCCTCTTAGGAATCTTCTGAAGCAGCTCAAATATAAGACAGATTTCCTTTATTAAACATATTTTGGTCACTACACAATTTCCATATTTCCTTTAGTGTTATGCAATAGTTGTTGACTCATTCACTATAATTATAAAATGTGGAAAAGATAAGAATGAAACGTCTCTTCCAGTGTGTTGAAAAGCTTCTTGACCACTAGAGGCGCCGTTTATCCACATAAAAGATGAGAAGAGAGAAATGTTTGAAGATTGAAGCAATAGTACAAACATTGTTCATTATCTTGGTCTTTATGTATTAGTAAAAATCCCATTTATGTTAAAAAGGCCCTATTATGATTTTTTTCCATGTTCAATCTTTTTTTTTAGTGTGTAATGTTGCTGTTTGAGCATAAAAAAGGTCGACAAAGTTATTCTCTATATCAGTGTTAGTGTTTCCGAACTCCCTGAAACGCCTCCATTGTAGACTTGAGTTTCAACACGTCACAATATTCCTCATTTAAATAATTCATACGCAGAATAAAGGGGCGGGGCCTGGTTGAGTTATTAGTAGTGTGTTGAAACTGGCGGTTTTGGAAAGGGGCGGGACATTTCCCAAACACACTCAACCAATCACAACAGACTAATCCAGCCGACCAATCAGAGCACAGTGTGCTTTTCAGAAGGAGGGGCTTCATAGAGACAGGAACTAAACAGAGCGTTACTGACAGACTGGGAAGAGAGGAGCCGCAACAATGGATAATATGAGGAGAATAATCAACATTTAAGCACTAAAACATGTTCTAGTAGAGCCTGAAACAACATCAAGACTAAAAAAGGGCTTAATAGGTCCCGTTTAAGATTTGTGGCGATGAAGATGTCTAAATCTAGTGTTACTGCGGCTTATGCTAATATTTTTAATATGTTGTTGTCTTGTTTCATAGCACACTTTAGACACCCCAGCCATGTCAGGCATCAGGGAAAAGGACCACCGGTTTGTTTTTAACACAACAACAGATGGCTCAGTGTCAGTGCGTTCTTCTCAAGCCCCAAACCTGAAGGAAATATCGCAGAGAAACGCGCTCCAGATTGCCGGTCGCCAGTCGTCCCCTGGGTAAAATTGGGGAAATTCGGCATTTGTTTTCAAGCCAAGAGCTCAGAATGCAAGAAACACAGACAGACAATGAACACAAAGTCAATCGTTTGTTTACTGGTACAGAATCATTGTGCAAGTCGTCTTCATTTGGCTTTGTGTGAGCGGCGGACATTGTTCCTAATTTTCCTCAAACAATTATATCTCAATCACCACCAGAACCTTTCCCAACAGATGCCACTGGTGATCCATCAAGTTTTTGTCTTCTGATATCATTTATTTTTAGTTATTGCTTGTTTGTGACTAGAATTGAAATCCCTGGCCATGCTAAAACATCTCAAACTACAGTATTTTAGAGACGTGACCATATTTTTGGATGTCTGACTGAAATGATAATCCTTTTTTTCAGATCATTTATAGCACCATATTATCACTTATACAAAGTTTCTTGTCCCATATGAGATGTTGTTATCAGCGCAGGTTTATTGAAAAGCTCCTCAGAGGTTACAGTATTTCCCTCCGGGATTGTACAGAGATGATTCGTCTGTGTTAAACATTAATTGAATTTTGATTTTAGGCAATTATTCTTCATTTTTGTGGGTATTTGCATTAATCTAAAATATTAATGGGTTCATTTGGCGGAGCTGAACAGAGTGTTTGGGCGCAGAGGACCCTTCCTAACTCTGAACCCCCTCCAGATGTTTCTCCACTAATCTTATGTGTCTTTGAAGAAAAAGAGAGGAAAAAGAAATCATTGGAATCGACTACGATCACTATGGAAGCTTGTTTCCGCCATTGAATAAAAGATAAAAACGATAACTGCGACAATTTTTATCCCACAATTCTGACTTTATTTCTCACAATTGTGACTCAGGCTCATAATTAAAATTGCGAGAAATAAAGTTGCAATTGCGAGAAATAAAGTCAGAATTGTGAGAAATAAAGTCGCAATGGCGAGAAAAAAATCTGAATTGTGAGAGATAAAGTCGCAATTGCGAGAAATAAAGTCAGAATTGTACGAAATAAAGTCAGAATTGTACGAAATAAAGTCGCAATGGCGAGAAAAAAATCTGAATTGTGAGAAATAAAGTCGCAATTGCGAGAAATAAAGTCACAATTGTAAGAAATAAAGTCACAATTGTAATAAATAAAGTCACAATTGTGAGAAATAAAGTCACAATTGCGAGAAATAAAGTCACAATTGTAAGAAATAAAGTCACAATTGTGAGAAATAAAGTCACAATTGTAAGAAATAAAGTCACAATTGTATTTGTAATAAATAAAGTCACAATTGTAATAAATAAAGTCGCAATTGTAATAAATAAAGTCACAATTGTAAGAAATAAAGTCATAATTGTAATAAATAAAGTCGCAATTGTAATAAATAAAGTCACAATTGTAATAAATAAAGTCACAATTGTATTTGTAATAAATAAAGTCACAATTGTAAGAAATAAAGTCGCAATTGTAATAAATAAAGTCACAATTGCGAGAAATAAAGTCACAATTGTAAGAAATAAAGTCACAATTGCGAGAAATAAAGTCAGAATTGTGAGAAATAAAGTCGCAATTGCGAGAAATAAAGTCAGAATTGTAAGAAATAAAGTCGCAAGGGCGAGAAAAAAATCTGAATTGTGATAAAAAAAGTCAGAATAGTAATAAATAAAGTCACAATTGTATTTGTAATAAATAAAGTCACAATTGTAATAAATAAAGTCACAATTGTAATAAATTAAGTCACAATTGTAAGAAAAAAAGTCGCAATTGCGAGAAATAAAGTCAGAATTATGAGAAAAAAAGTCGCAATTGCGAGAAATAAAGTCAGAATTGTAAGAAATAAAGTCGCAATGGCGAGAAAAAAATCTGAATTGTGAGAAATGAAGTCAGAATTGTGAGAAATAAAGTTGCAATAGTAATAAATAAAGTCACAATTGTATTTGTAATAAATAAAGTCACAATTGTAATAAATAAAGTCGCAATTGTAATAAATAGTCACAATTGTAAGAAATAAAGTCATAATTGTAATAAATAAAGTCGCAATTGTAATAAATAAAGTCACAATTGTAAGAAATAAAGTCACAATTGTATTTGTAATAAATAAAGTCACAATTATAATAAATAAAGTCGCAATTGTAATAAATAAAGTCACAATTGTGAGAAATAAAGTCACAATTGTAAGAAATAAAGTCGCAATTGCGAGAAATAAAGTCAGAATTGTGATAAATAAAGTCGCAATGGCGAGAAAAAAATCTGAATTGTGAGAAATGAAGTCAGAATTGTAAGAAATAAAGTTGCAATAGTAATAAATAAAGTCACAATTGTATTTGTAATAAATAAAGTCACAATTGTAATAAATAAAGTCGCAATTGTAATAAATAAAGTCACAATTGTGAGAAATAAAGTCACAATTGTAAGAAATAAAGTCGCAATTGCGAGAAATAAAGTCAGAATTGTAAGAAATAAAGTCGCAATGGCGAGAAATAAAGTCACAATTGTAATAAATAAAGTCACAATTGTAATAAATAAAGTCACAATTGTGAAAAATAAAGTCACAATTGTAAGAAAAAAAGTCGCAATTGCGAGAAATAAAGTCAGAATTATGAGAAAAAAAGTCGCAATTGCGAGAAATAAAGTCAGAATTGTAAGAAATAAAGTCGCAATGGCGAGAAAAAAATCTGAATTGTGAGAAATGAAGTCAGAATTGTGAGAAATAAAGTTGCAATAGTAATAAATAAAGTCACAATTGTATTTGTAATAAATAAAGTCACAATTGTAATAAATAAAGTCGCAATTGTAATAAATAGTCACAATTGTAAGAAATAAAGTCATAATTGTAATAAATAAAGTCGCAATTGTAATAAATAAAGTCGCAATTGTAATAAATAAAGTCACAATTGTAAGAAATAAAGTCACAATTGTATTTGTAATAAATAAAGTCACAATTATAATAAATAAAGTCGCAATTGTAATAAATAAAGTCACAATTGTGAGAAATAAAGTCACAATTGTAAGAAATAAAGTCGCAATTGCGAGAAATAAAGTCAGAATTGTGATAAATAAAGTCGCAATGGCGAGAAAAAAATCTGAATTGTGAGAAATGAAGTCAGAATTGTAAGAAATAAAGTTGCAATAGTAATAAATAAAGTCACAATTGTAATAAATAAAGTCACAATTGTAATAAATAAAGTCGCAATTGTAATAAATAAAGTCACAATTGTGAGAAATAAAGTCACAATTGTAAGAAATAAAGTCGCAATTGCGAGAAATAAAGTCAGAACTGTAAGAAATAAAGTTGCAATAGTAATAAATAAAGTCACAATTGTATTTGTAATAAATAAAGTCACAATTGTAATAAATAAAGTCGCAATTGTAATAAATAAAGTCACAATTGTAAGAAATAAAGTCATAATTGAGAGAAATAAAGTCACAATTGTGAGAAATAAAGTCGCAATGGCGAGAAAAAATATCTGAATTGTGAGAAATCAAGTCAGAATTGTAAGAAATAAAGTCGTAATTGTAAGAAATAAAGTCACAATTGTAAGAAATGAAATTTAGAATATTGTGAAAAGGTTTTCACAAGCTGTAAGCCATAATCATCAAAATTATAACATATAAAGGCTTGAAATTTCTCACTTTGCATGTAATGAGTCTATATAATATATTAGTTTCACCTTTTAAGTTGAATTACTGAAATAAATGAACTTTTGCACCATATTCTAATTTTTCGAGTTTCACCTGTATATGAATAATGCAATTAAATAGTACTATAGTAAAGATCAAATTACTATGGTATTTTCATCTGATACCGTATAGGTTTCTGTCACTAATTGTCATGCATGCAATATGTTTATATATAGCCTATACATATATATATATACACACACAGTATATTATATTTATATACACAGTATTGTATATGGCACATTTGTTGTTGAATGACCAGCAGTAGTCAGTTCCTGACAGACAGAACGTATCGCCTCACCATATTGTCTGCATGTATCTCAATATTTCCCTGATATGAAATTCAAATTTCCACGCAGGTGGGAGTGCAGGGGAGACGGAGCGAGAGGCTTCCAGACGCTTCTCTCCTCGCCGTACGAACTGTCAGACGTCACGCGGCAGATTGTTTTGACACCCCGTTAAGAAATTCAGGAGGAAGATGGACGGCTCATGAAATTTGCAGGCCCTGATTGAATTTATGATATTTTCATAAAGGCCATCAAGTGTGGACGCCTGCGGGGAAGAAAACCTGACAGACAGAGGCAGAGAAAGAGACGATGTGTGGGCTCAGGACGATCACACGGCACATATTACTGACCGCAGGAGGCCTGATGCATGATGCTTAACACTGAGAGCACATCAGATCTGCTGCTCAAGCTGAAAAACAGAGAGGAATTGATCATTCAAAGTCAAACGAAGACATTTAAAGATCATTTCAAGGACGACATGAATCACAACACGACTAGCTATTATTATGTTGGCTTGAGAAATGCTATTTAAGCTTCTTATTCTTCAACTGAGACTGTAGTTTCTGACTCTAACCTCTAGGGCTTTCAAGCTACAACTTGGCTCAGACCTTCAGACTGTTCTGACTTTGTGTGCTTTATCTTTTCTGACTGATCCGACTTTGGGAAATTCCATATCGGACTTCCGAAAAATCCCAAATTCCCTTAGACTTTCATTACGAGATTGCACAACAATCTAAAACATAGTAGCCTAGCCATGTGTTAAAGTCCCCCTGTGGTGAAAATCCAGCTTTTAATGTTGTTTATGTGTCTATGTGGTGTTTTTAATGTGCTTTAAGACAAACCATGTGTAAAGTCATAAGTCGACAGCATTGCTGAGTATTTTCTGCTTAAAACTGCAGTGAAAGTTGGGAAGACTGTCGGACTCGGGAAGAAGGAGCTTGCATTAGTGCAGGCGTGGCAAAATATCGACCACAAACACGAACAGTCGAACACCCTTCTGAAACCTAAAATGCCAAATGAGACACCATACGGTCTCATGGACTTAACAGAGTTAACCGAAAGTGCATATGAAGTGTGTAATTTGGGACAGGGCGAGTCTCAAAAACACGGTTTGAAATCGCTGGTGTTTCTGACGTCACAAACGACCTTGTAACCAATCAGATCAACGTGTGATCGTCAACCAGTGGATCTCTGAGCTGAGTGAGTGAGTGGAGGCAGGGCTCATTTGCATATTCATAGAACCGCGTATACAAAATGAGGCAAGGGTGTCGAGTTACATTCAAGCTGTTTTAAGGCATGAAGAATTTTTTTTTCAAGGAAAAAACGTTTAAAGTTGTGATTTTGGTGATCGATGATGAGTTTTAAGGGATATAATTGTTGACAAGAGAGGGACTTTAAAACATTCTAGCAATGTGGTAAATCATGTTATAAACATGTTAGCAAAATGCTAAATCATACTAACAAAATATTAATACATGCTAGCAATGTGCTAATTCATGTTATAAACATGTTAGAAAAATGCTAATTTATGCTAACAAAATGCTAAAACAGTAGCAATGTGTTGATTCATGCTAGAAACATGTTAGCAATTTAATAATTCATGTAAGCAAAAATGTTAGCAATGTTCTAATTCATGCTAGCAATGTGCAAGTTCATGTTAGAAAATTGCAAGCAATGTGTTAAATAAGGCTAGCAACATGCTAATACATGGTATATGCTAACTGATGATACAAAAATGCTAGCAATGAGTTAATGTATGCTAGAAACTGTTAATAATATATTAAAACATGCTGGCAACATGTTAAATCATGCTTGCAATATGTTAAAACAAATGCTAACAATGTGCTAATTCACTCTAGAAACATGCTACAAATTTGCTAATTCATGCCGAAACATGTTAACAATGCAAAAGTCCATGCTAGCAATGTGCTAGCTAATGCTAGAAACATGCTAGCAATGTGCTAAATCATGTTAGCAACATGCTAAAATATCTAGGTTTATATTGCCTTCTAAAATGTCAAACCTTAAACTACTTCAAACTGAAAACCTTCAAGCCCAACATCAAAGTTTGTCTTGACAAAGTTTTTTTTAATCTAATTATCATTATTTTTATATCATCATTCTCTGCCTTTATGCTGATGTAATCAAGCATTTGTGGGCCTCAATCTCAGCAAGAGCGTCTATTGACGTCATTTCAAAGATGGCAGAAGTTTAAAAAATACAATACAGATATTTTATTTTTGATTTATTTTTTAAAGTGAACATTTTGCAATCAGGACTTGTTCTCACAGTAGTTGGCATAAGAACATAAAATGTTCTAGTTTTGATATGGCGCCCCCTTGTGTTGTACACATGACCTTGATGTGTATTGATGTCGGAAGTGTGAAGTTTTAATTCGGCTATTCCCAGCAATGCGACAGTAACCAGCACTAATGTAATATCAATGCTTCAGATGAGTTCAAAGTGCATGAAATACCAGAAAAGATAAACCATGCATCTAAAACAGCACATCGCGTGCAAGATTTTATGATTCAAAAGAACGACCCTGTACTGTCCTAAGGACTACGCAGAGATAAATATCTGATGTCTTCAAAGACCTGAGCCTTAAGTTCATTTTAAATGAGTTTGTCAGAGTTGCACCGCCCCAAACAGCCTTTCCTTCATTATTCAACCAACTAAAAAATTAATATAGCGCTTTCTGGGTGCAAATGCCTCCGTTTGCACTGCAAAATTGGAAAGAAGGATATTAAATATTTATACATTCACAATCCGTTCAATTACTATCCGACACTTTGATAATAAAGTAAAATCTAAATGAGAATATCTTTAATGCAGAATGCACAGCTGAATTACCTCCCAACACAATATATGCACTTCAATTATTAAAACTAGATGGAGATCTCAGGGCATTATACATTTATATTTCCAAACACACTTGAGCAGATTTCTGTTGTTTGAATAAATGAGATTTCTGAGACTTGATCACTGTTTGACAATAAAAAGCATTGCATAAAAATAAAGCATAAAAAAAAACATTTATAGGGAACAATATGAGGCATGTGTGAGATAATCTTCAAGCTAATGCTTCCTCAGATGAAAAAACAGCTTTAAAAATTGTTGTATGTAGTTGTAAATTATCCACAAACCCTTGAACCAGTGTTTTACAGATGCTTAAAATATGTGTCAGAATGGGATAATCAGTGTATATTACTACTTACGTAGTCGTTACTGATCCCAAATTACATGCCATTTTGTTTTGTTGTTCATCACACAAGGTAATATAATTTGGCTCCTTTTTGATTAGTTTTAGATTACTTTTCACCTAACTTGTTTATCACATTGATTGAACACAATGGGCCCTATCTTGCACCCGGCACAAATGACTTTGTACACTGACGCATGTATCATTCCTATTTTGCACCCGCGCAAAGCGGACTTTTCCCTCCACAGACGCACGTCGGTTAACTAAGAAATACACTTGCGCTCCCCGGGGCGGTTCAGCGCAAAGAGGAGGCGTGTTCCGGCGCAAACTTTCCCTCATGCTATTTTGCTGTTCTATAAAACAATTGCGCCACTGACCAGAAAAAAACTAGTCTAAAGTCAGTGGCGCTTTGCGCATTGTTGATAGCCTAATGCTATTTTAAGCGCGCATGCTTGGCCATAATGTAGCGGGTGCACAACGCGCATACACTTTGATTCTCTCATCAACACATAAATATTAACACATGAGGGTAATCATTGTGGTGTCCATGAAGATGTAAAAAAATGTAGTTTTTTTCCTCCCACGCCTGTTTAACCGACGCTGATTTGGGTGGGTTTCTCCATCCCCAATGTCACTTCTCTGTCTTTCACGGTCCTGACGAGAACGTCGGTCTCCTCGGCTGTGAACCGCTCCTGGCGCGCGCCTGGTAAATCCGCCGTTATCATAACAATCGGCCATGCAACATGCGCTCCTGCTCTTAAAGGGAATGTGAGATGACGCTCTGATTGGTTTATTTCACGTTACGCCCAAACCACACCTATGAATAATGAAGCTACTTCAGACCAACCCCTTTTAGATTTGCGCCAGGCGCAAGAGGCATTTATCCCGCCGGGAAAATAGCAACAGTGCCGGGATCCGCCCACAAAGTTACTTGCGCTTTGCGCTTTGACATTTGCGTTTTAGATCGTTAAAATAGGGCCCATAAGTGAACTTATTAACTTGAGGGTACGTTTACAGGAAAATGATAGAAAGTTTTCCCTTTGGGTTTTTCTTGTAGGCTACAGAACGATCCCCGTTCACACGGATTCCCGAAAACGACTAAAACGCGCTGTTATTCATGCCAGGCCAGTAGATGGCGATGTAAAGAAAAACCAAGCATCTGAAAACATAATACTCATGCACATGACTTCACCGTTTTCACAAAATAGTGTTTTTGTAGTTTACACCGGAACAATAACGGAGTCATTAACCTGCGCGGGGAAACCGTGTCTGCATTTTCAAGCGCCTAAAACACTTGTTGTGTAAATTAATGTCCAAACGTATGAAAAGTTTTCCTTCTTTAGTCTTTAACGGTGTCGTGTAAATGCCCCTTTAAAATCTCAGAGGTTATCTCAGGTCAACTATACAGGTGAAACTCGAAAAATTTGAATATCGTGCAACAAATAAAGTTAATTTAATTCAGTAATTCAACTTAAAAGGTGAAACTATTATATAGACTCATTACATGCAAAGTGAGATATTTCAAGCCTTTATTTGTTATAATTGTGATGATTATGGCTTACAGCTTATGAAAACCTTTTCACAATATTCTAATTTTGACTTTGGGGTTTTCATAAGCTATAAGCCATAACCATAATCATCAAAATTAAAACAAATAAAGGCTTGAAATATCCCACTTTGCATGTAATGAGTCTATATAGTATATTAGTTTCACCTTTTAAGTTGAATCACTGAAATAAATGAACTTTTGCACGATATTCAAATTTTTCGAGTTTCACCTGTGTATTGGATCTGTGCATTCGCTCTTAAAGTGACAGTAGCCTAATATTCCTGCTGCTGTCTGTGTTTTTAATGTTAATCAAACAACAAAAGACAAACAAAAAATCACTCACTGTTCTTGACTGAATAACTTTTGTTACTTTAATAAGGATTCATTTATGTTTCATGGCTGGTAAAAATTATTTATGGCAGATGTGTCAAAAAGTAAGTTTTAGGCCCTATTTGCAGTGTTGCAATGTTGAGAAAACCCTTCTTGAGTGACATGATTTCTGTGAATCCAGTGACCAAATGCTGTGAATTTCTATTATTAATGAATCTTTATTATTTACAAAAGAGTTGCAACCATTAAAAGTGACATCAGACTCATGAAAAATGCAGCGGACTTTTGTAGAAGTTGCTCTGCATTCATCGTTTGCAAACATTCAAATGTTTTCTGGCTAAAGATAGGCTGGTCGTAACCATGACGACCTTTGCGGCATTACTTACCAGAAAGGATATTGGTGGGAGAGAGCAGGTGCCCGAGCAACACATGCACCCTCTTCGAAGTCTTCATGAAGCTCTCCATTAGCATGCAAGTAGCGGGAGTCTCAAGGAAAGCAGAAACAGAGAATCCAGAGTATCATTGATGTCCGTAGCACAAACTCTGAGAATTATGCACTAAAATAAGCAATAGCAATGGAGTGCAACAGTCGGGTTCCAGAAGTAATAATTATATAGTATAAACCTTTAAAGACAGCCCTATTGTGAGGTTGTGTTAATCAACAGTATTTCCTTCTGTTGAAGCCGTCAGCTCGCATTATTTCAACGTAGTTTTAAAATAATCATGTTTAACAGCGGGAATTAGTGGTGGGAAAACTACATTACCCATGATGCTGTGCAGGACATTTCACCAATCAGAGAGTCAAGACTAGCGAAAAAACACCAGGGCTGCGTTCAGCGCCGACAAAACGTTGCACAACGGTTTTTAAACAGAAACGGTGATGCATTGAACGCACTGTTCTGATGACGCAAGAGTTGCAACTACGGCAGCTGAGAAAGGCCATTCTTTGTGTTCTTTGTGAAGAATTTTCGGAGCCTGATGAAGTCGGTTTAAATATGTGTTTAATACTACAAAATATGCCCGATGTTACAGTTACTGCACTTGCTGCCCAGAACACAAGAGAGCATCCCAGTCGAGTGAAGAGATTTGTGGAAACTGAAATGGAAGCACACATCTTAGGGGAGACCGGGGACGGTTGTAACACTTTTTTCTTTTTTGTAACACGTCTGAAACTTTTAGGCAAAGTACCCATATTTGTCTACTACAAATTTAAATTTCTTCAAAATATATCACAGACTTTGTGAGATGATCATGAATACAAGGTGGTCCTTTGTTACAACCTACCCCACTACTGGGGTAGGTTGTAACACATACTGGGGTAGGTTGTAACACATACTGGGGTAGGTTGTAACACATACTGGGGTAAGTTGTAACAGGTAGACAAAATGCACAAAAACTAAGGGTATTCCAAGTGATATGCCACAACAACATTTTTATTTTAAATGAATGGCTGCAACAATAAAATATGTGTGAATATGGGGGGTGTATGTGCATATTTTGTGTTTGTGCATGTATAAACAATGGTGACAAGAACAAACAAATGAAATGCATTTTTAAGTCACAATGGTGAAAAAGAACAAAGAAATGAAATGCATTTTAAGTCACAATGGTGACAAGAACAAACAAATGAAATGAATTTTAAGTCACAATGGACTTATATACTAACACAATAACACTTTCAAAACACGTGTTACAACCTACCCCGCCACTGTCACAATTGTTTAACTAGCTGTATTAGCATGGTGCTTTGAAATTAGCAGGAGATTGATACATCATTCTTTACTATAGAAACTACAGTTTGACCTGATATAACTCATACAACATTATCTACAACGGTAGAAGTACTAAACAAAATATTATTGTCACAGGTCGGGGGGGGCCAAACCAGACTGCACCCACCCCTCAAACCCAGGACCACTCTGAGGAGCGTACCAGAGACCAGACGGACAAGTAGAATTAAAATTGAACAATCTTTATTAAATGGTAAAAAGGAAATTAAAAGTCTCGACGTGAGTTTGTGTCTCTGTCCAGGAAGGGGGAAACCGCTTTGGACCCTGGGAGGCGAGGGATTCGTCTGCCGTTCCAGCAGCAGGTAAGTGTCGGGGTAAGTAGAATTTCTTGACCACGATGCAGACGGACAGATACCCGGGCAGGGCAGGACCGGGACTGAGGACTAGGAGACTCCTCCACCGGACAGGTGAGTAGCAGGTACGTGTACCTCTCAAGAAGGCTAGCAGACGGAGGGGCCTCACTGGAAGACAGGTGGGTAGATAGGTCGGTAAGTTCCTAGACCGTTGGTCGTTCCGAATATGCTCAGCACAGAAGAATCATCCAGTTGAACAGACAAAGCAAATTATACAGGTGCAGGCACACTCCGCTGCAGAATCGGGCTTACGGCTGGACTGTGTGGCTCCAAGCGGACAGCGCTGGGACAAGGGTGGATCCTTCCTTCAGACGGGCAGCGCCCAAGACAGCAGCAGACGAATCATCTAGTTAAACGGACAGAACAATTTATACAGGTGCAGGCAGGCTCCTCTGCAGAATGCAGAATCGGGCTTACGGCTGGACTGTGTGGCTCCAAGCGGACAGCGCTGGGACAAGGGTGGATCCTTCCTTCAGACGGGCAGCGCCCAAGACAGCAACCGACAATTCGTCTAGTTAAACAGGCAGAGCAATTTATACAAGGCAAACACACTCCTCTTCGGTATCAGAACGAGAACTTATAGCCCGAGCGGGACATGCACGTCTAGCACTGAGGCTTTGTTCAGCAAACACTGGGCGGAATTATGCACTGGGGAATACTGGCAGTTAAATATACATATCCACCCACACACTGCAACCTCAACGTCAAGTCCAATACTGTGTGACACTTCAATTCAGGCACTGCATATCCACTCTCACTCTCAGTGCAATAAGGCCAGCACTCACCCAATAGTCAATCCTTCCACTGTTATGTTGAATCAGCACTCAGACGATAAAGAGATGCAGATGACTTCTCACAGCATGGAGAACAGCGTCTTCAATACTCTCTCACTCTCAGACGAAGATACCAGGATTTCAATGATGACTCAGTTCACACTCTTAAGTGGCAGTTACACTCGTGATCAATGCACTTCACAATTCCTTATTCAACTCAGAAGATGAAGATATCAGGATTTCAATGGTGACTCAGTTCACACTCCTATGTGACAGTTACACTCGTGATCAATACACTTCACAATTCCTTGTTCAACTCAGTGCAGGACATGCAATCACACAGATTCGATGTTTTATTACTTAACTTCCTCTCAGGAATGATGGCGTTCTCCAGTCTTGACTGTATCTCCCCACTTCTCCAACTTTCCATCCAGTTCACGTTTCCAGCGTGTATTCACACAAATCACCGTTGCACCAGCCAGCCAAATCCTCACAGCCCTCTCCAAAGATCCCAGCGAATCCAGCCACAGTCAAAGAAACTAATTCTCCCGGGGGAGTACCACACCCAATTCCCTCTTCCCTTTCCTTTTAAATGTTTCCTCCAGCCCCGAAGCCCTATCGCTGATCCTCAGTGCAATCGTCAGCACCTGTTACCACTTGCCTCATCAGCTGCCGCTGTCATGGCAACTGACAACAAGTGAACCAGCCCGGTGTGCCGGCGAAATCATCCTGGGGGGAAACACACTCCTAGCGGAAATTGGTTCCGCTAGACTTGTCACCTTGTGACATACCCCCCTACCAAACCGTTCTAGTCCCTAGAACGGGGTTTGGCAACCCAGTCTCCATACCGCACTGGGGGCTGGCCTCGATTCCCCCGCTGGGACCGTCTCGGCGGTGAGGCAGGGTCCACCTGGTGCGGCTCTGCGCCCATTCCCTTTGGGACCACCGCCCAACCTAGCAGCAAGGGCATCGGTGGCGTTTCAACCGGGGGATTGCTGTCTGTTGGTTTCGGATAATTTGGACATGGACGGATCAAGTTTCGATGTAGCACTCGCTCTGGGCCAGCTCTCCCTTCTGGGCGGATAGCGTATACCGGTTGATCTGGGTGCGGCTGTCGTTGAACCACGTATGGTTGTGACTCCCACCGGTCGCTCAGTTTTCCCTTCCCTTGGTGACGATTATCCCGTACCAGCACTCTTTCTCCTGGTAGTAACGGTGCTTCTCGAGCTGTTCGGTCATACAGCCTCTTATTCTTCACTGCTGCTTGATTTATCCGGTCTGAGACCTGTTCGTAGGCGGTGTGAAGGCGCTGGTGGTGTCCTGCCACCCACTCTGTCAAGTTGCCCCCCTCCTCCGCTGGAGTGGCTCCTAATAGCAGATCGATAGGCAGTCTCACGTGTCTCCCGAACATCAGGTAGGTTGGGGCATACCCGGTGGTGCTGTGCACGCTGTTATTGTATGCCTGGACCAGCATTGGGAGTTTTTCCACCCAGTGTCCCTGTTGCTCTCCTTCCAGGGTCCCCAGGAGACTCAGCAGCGTCTGGTTCAGCCGTTCGCAACCTCCGTTCCCTTGAGGGTGGTAAGGGGTGGTGTGGGTCTTCTTACACCCATACAGCTGGCACAGTTCGTGAATCACCCGAGACTCGAAGTTGGGCCCTTGATCAGCATGGAGTATTTCGGGACACCCGAATGGCTGGATAACATACTTCCATAAAGCATTGGCGGTGGTAGTGGCAGTCTGATCCAGGGTTGGAATGGCCCAGGCATACTTCGTGAAAAGGTCAGTGACTACAAGAATGTTCTGTATCCGATCCATCGGTCGTCCCAGCGTCAAGTAGTCCATGGCTACGATGTGCAGCGGGGCCTTAGCCCGAATGGGCACCAACGGGGCCCGTACCTCCTTCCTTGCCTTGAAGAGCATGCAGCGTGGACATCCGTGCAGGTAAGTCCTCGTAGTTCCCTCCATCCCAGGCCAATAGAAGTGCCGCCGTAACAGGGACAAATCCTTCTCTTGCCCTTGATGTCCCAATTTGGAATGGTAAGCCTGTAGCAGGGAATGACATTTCCCTTCGGGGACCACCACTTGGCAGACCTCTTCGCCCAGAGTTGGGTCCTGGAGGGACCTGCACATCACCCCTTCTTTCAGGAGGAGCCTCTCTTTCTGTCCCAGCAGTCCCCGCACCACCCGTGTCTGGGCCCGGCGTTCCTCGCCTTCGGGCCAAGCCCCTTCACTCAGCCAAGTCCGTACCAGCCTCAAATTCTCATCCTCCTCCTGCCACATCCTCCAACGCTGGGGGTCCCATCCCCAATTTGCAGGGGGTTCGACGGATGGTTCGCCCGGTGCCTCCACGATGCCCACCATCAATCCTTCCTCACGTCCCTCGTTCAGCGCTGATGTTTGACCCACAGATCGCGCTTCAGGAAGTCTGGACAGTACATCAGCGTTGGTGTGCTCTTTTCCTGGACGATACTGCAGCTGGTAATCATAGTTGGCCAACTGTGCCACCCACCTCTGCTCAACCGCCCCCAGCTTGGCGGTCTGTAGATGTACCAAGGGGTTATTGTCAGTCACGACGAGCACCTTCGCTCCCCACAGATAGTCTTTGAACTTCTCGCTCAGAGCCCATTTCATCGCCAGCAACTCAAGCTTAAAGGAACTGTAATTGGCATCGTTTTTCTCAGCCGGATGTAAACTTCGGCTGGCGTATGCAATGACTCTTTCCTCGCCCTGTTGTTTCTGAGCCAGTACAGCTCCCAGACCCAGGTTGCTGGCGTCGGTGTATAAGGTGAAGGGTTGAGTGAAGTCAGCATAGGCCAGAATTGGTGCTTGCAGTAACTCCTGCTTGAGTCGCTGAAACGCAGTCTCACAAGCTGAGTCCCACTGGACTGAGGGAGATCCCCGGCCCCGGGACCGTCCAGTGCCCCCTAACAGCTGGTTGATAGGCTTGGCGATGTGGGAGAAGCCTTTGATGAACCGCCTGTAGTACCCGACAAAGCCCAGGAATGATCTGACCTGGCGTACGGTCTTAGGCGCGGCCCACTCTTGGACAGCCGACACCTTCTCTGGGTCCACCGAAATCCCTGCAGCGCTCACTATATGACCCAGGAATTTCACCTCCTTCCGGAAGAGCTGGCACTTATCTGGCTGGAGCTTCAGCCCGTACTTCTCCAGAGAGCGAAAGACCTGTTCCAGGTGCCGAAGGTGGGACTCGAAATCTGGGGAGTAGACAATCACGTCGTCCAGGTATACTAAGGTGGACTCCATCAGCTGGCCGCCCAAGCAACGCTGCATCAACCGTTGGAAGGTGGCTGGGGCGTTGCACAGGCCGAACGGCATCCGGTCCCACTCATAGAGCCCAAAGGGGGTAGTGAACGCGGTCTTCTCCCTGTCCCGCTCATCCACCTCCACCTGCCAATACCCACTGGCCAGATCAAGAGTGGAATACCAGGCCGCTTGTGTCAAGCTCGTGAGGGAGTCCTCTACTCGGGGTAACGGGAAAGCATCTCTTTTCGTCACCAGATTTAATTTCCGGTAGTCCACACAGAACCTCCATGACCCGGTCTTTTTCCGTACCAGGACAATGGGCGCAGCCCAGGGACTACTGCTCTCACGGATGATCCCCTTGTCCAACATTCCCCGAAGGAGGGTGCGGACCTCAGAGTATAGGGTCGGGGGTACAGGCCGGTAGCGTTCTCTACTGGGTGCAGCATCTCCAGTTGGGATCTGGTGTTGGACTGCGTTGGTTCGACCGTAGTCATCGTCGTGAGTGGAAAACAAGTGCTGCCATTGCAACAAGAAGCCTCGAAGCTGGTTTGTCTGACCTCCTGTCAGACCTTCTCCCCACAGTGACTCTCCCCTGAGATAAGCTGGAACTCCCTCCCCGGTTCCTTCCACATGCTGATCTGTCTGTGCCAGGGCCACTTCTACTACTGTCGGACTCACCCGGTTGAATCTGATTTCTCCTGGCTCTCGAACTTGCTGTGCCTTCACCGAGGTAACTCGGGCTAAACGCTGATGGCGATATAAGTGGACAGGGAAGGAGTTCGTGTTTCTGACCTTTACACAGACCCGGCCTCTCCGTGCAGATGCCAATCCTCGAGCGACTTCTACCTTGGCACAATCTGGATGGGGTTCCACCAAGACCCACTCCTCTGGGTGATAAAGTCGGGAAGGCAGCCTGGCCCAGACTACGGCCTCACTCTGAGCTGGAATTTCCAGAGCATACCGACAAGCTACTCTCCCGGTGCCCTCACGGTTCCCCTGTGACTCCACCAGGCAGACTCGACGACAATCCGCTCTCACACGACTCCATTCTCGGCCCTCCGACGTCGATGCTGCTCGACTGGGTCCATTCCGGAATATTTCCTCCCAACACTCCGAGACGACATTCATGCCCAGCAGTGCACGGTGGGACCCCAGGCACGCATCCCGTACGATCACCACTCCTTTCTGAGGCACAACAATCCCATGTATCTCCAGGTCGGTTACTAGATATCCAACGTACGGGATGTCGAAGCCGTTGGCTCCCCGCAAGGTGAGCCATGGGGCTTTTGTCATGGGCCGGCCCTGGGCACCAAACAACTCCCGAGACAAACTTTCTGAAAAGAGAGTGACTTGTGACCTGGTGTCCAGGAGGCATTGTACTTTCTGGCCATTTACCTGGACCATCACCACGGGGCAACGCCCCACCAAACTCTCCTGGGAAGTCCCAGACGAACATGGGTCAGATGAGGAGGTCCCGACCACTTGACCCACAGTGGCCGGTGACACTAAAAACCCCCTTGAGGCACGGCGAGAGTGGCACTGGCGAAGGTAGTGTCCTGGCTCTCCGCAACCATTGCAGATGGGGCGACCCTGCTCATCCCACTGGAATCGGGACCCGGCAGGTCGGGGTGGACGGTGTGCTGGAGGTCGATTCCCCTCCACATAGGCTCGCTCCCTCGGCAAAGACAAGGAATGGAGGTGTTCTCGGCGAAGCTCTTCCATAAAGGATTTGGTCAGTGAGGACATTTGATCACGAACATCCCTCTTCAGTTCTTCACGGAAGGCCTGCTTCCAATCAGACATGACGGGGGACGGAGGTCTACCAGCAGCATTCGTGGCCATGCAGTGGGGAGGAACTACACTCTCGGCATGATCTTGCTCAAGTGCTAAGGCTTCCCTCCGTAGGTCTTCGAAAGTGAGGTCTGGCTCTCGTCGGAACTGTATCCGTAAACTTTGGCGCACGGGACCCTCCAGCAATCCCAGTAAGAACTGATCTCGCAGCAGGACCTCCTCACCTCCCAGGCCATGATCCTGTCTCTTCTTTAACCGGGAGAACTGCTCCCTCAGCTGTAGTGCAAATGCCCGGATATTTTGTCGCGGTCCCTGCTTACAATTAAAAAACTGTGTTCGCAGTACAGCAACCGGGGTGGTGTCTCCATATTGCTCCGTAAGGAAATCAAAGATGGCCCGAACCGTGGTTCTCGTTGCTTCCGGTGCTGCTTGCACTTCTCTTCCCGCTTCTCCCTCTAGTGAATTTAAAACAAACTGCACTCCTTGGGGGGCACTTAAACCTTGGAGTCCCACCAGGTATTCAACCTGGGTCTTCCATGCTGACAAACCCACTTCCGATCCTGGGCCTCCATACTTCTGGGCCCATGGGGCTCCCATGAAGATTGGCATAACTGGCTGCCGCACCACAGGTGCTTCTTCGTCCGCCATCTAGATCTCTGGCCGCTCAACTCAAAGTGGTACCCTGCCGACTTACGCCAAATCTGTCACAGGTCGGGGGGGGCCAAACCAGACTGCACCCACCCCTCAAACCCAGGACCACTCTGAGGAGCGTACCAGAGACCAGACGGACAAGTAGAATTAAAATTGAACAATCTTTATTAAATGGTAAAAAGGAAATTAAAAGTCTCGACGTGAGTTTGTGTCTCTGTCCAGGAAGGGGGAAACCGCTTTGGACCCTGGGAGGCGAGGGATTCGTCTGCCGTTCCAGCAGCAGGTAAGTGTCGGGGTAAGTAGAATTTCTTGACCACGATGCAGACGGACAGATACCCGGGCAGGGCAGGACCGGGACTGAGGACTAGGAGACTCCTCCACCGGACAGGTGAGTAGCAGGTACGTGTACCTCTCAAGAAGGCGAGCAGACGGAGGGGCCTCACTGGAAGACAGGTGGGTAGATAGGTCGGTAAGTTCCTAGACCGTTGGTCGTTCCGAATATGCTCAGCACAGAAGAATCATCCAGTTGAACAGACAAAGCAAATTATACAGGTGCAGGCACACTCCGCTGCAGAATCGGGCTTACGGCTGGACTGTGTGGCTCCAAGCGGACAGCGCTGGGACAAGGGTGGATCCTTCCTTCAGACGGGCAGCGCCCAAGACAGCAGCAGACGAATCATCTAGTTAAACGGACAGAACAATTTATACAGGTGCAGGCAGGCTCCTCTGCAGAATGCAGAATCGGGCTTACGGCTGGACTGTGTGGCTCCAAGCGGACAGCGCTGGGACAAGGGTGGATCCTTCCTTCAGACGGGCAGCGCCCAAGACAGCAACCGACAATTCGTCTAGTTAAACAGGCAGAGCAATTTATACAAGGCAAACACACTCCTCTTCGGTATCAGAACGAGAACTTATAGCCCGAGCGGGACATGCACGTCTAGCACTGAGGCTTTGTTCAGCAAACACTGGGCGGAATTATGCACTGGGGAATACTGGCAGTTAAATATACATATCCACCCACACACTGCAACCTCAACGTCAAGTCCAATACTGTGTGACACTTCAATTCAGGCACTGCATATCCACTCTCACTCTCAGTGCAATAAGGCCAGCACTCACCCAATAGTCAATCCTTCCACTGTTATGTTGAATCAGCACTCAGACGATAAAGAGATGCAGATGACTTCTCACAGCATGGAGAACAGCGTCTTCAATACTCTCTCACTCTCAGACGAAGATACCAGGATTTCAATGATGACTCAGTTCACACTCTTAAGTGGCAGTTACACTCGTGATCAATGCACTTCACAATTCCTTATTCAACTCAGAAGATGAAGATATCAGGATTTCAATGGTGACTCAGTTCACACTCCTATGTGACAGTTACACTCGTGATCAATACACTTCACAATTCCTTGTTCAACTCAGTGCAGGACATGCAATCACACAGATTCGATGTTTTATTACTTAACTTCCTCTCAGGAATGATGGCGTTCTCCAGTCTTGACTGTATCTCCCCACTTCTCCAACTTTCCATCCAGTTCACGTTTCCAGCGTGTATTCACACAAATCACCGTTGCACCAGCCAGCCAAATCCTCACAGCCCTCTCCAAAGATCCCAGCGAATCCAGCCACAGTCAAAGAAACTAATTCTCCCGGGGGAGTACCACACCCAATTCCCTCTTCCCTTTCCTTTTAAATGTTTCCTCCAGCCCCGAAGCCCTATCGCTGATCCTCAGTGCAATCGTCAGCACCTGTTACCACTTGCCTCATCAGCTGCCGCTGTCATGGCAACTGACAACAAGTGAACCAGCCCGGTGTGCCGGCGAAATCATCCTGGGGGGAAACACACTCCTAGCGGAAATTGGTTCCGCTAGACTTGTCACCTTGTGACATTATCTTATGTTTTTTTACTTTCTTATCTCAGAATTTGATTTTCTGCTGTAGCTTCAGGAGAGATTGCAACAAAGACTTGGAACCTCCGTGTGAGATCATAAAGGAAGCCTGAGGAAACTGAAACTGTCACATGACTCCTATCTTATCCCTGATTGGTGGAATTGTTACAACTAGCCCCGTGTTACAACCGTCCCCGGTCTCCCCTACCTAATTCAGACTAAAGCACATCTATTTATGCTCACATACTGACTTTATTTGTAGTTCATACTGTTTTAATACCCTGTATTTTCTTTCTCATTTTTAGGAAAAGCACTTAATTACCATTGTTTATTTCTATACATGTCATACACTTGCAATGAAGCTAAAAATATAAACAACTACATCATTATGTTGATATCCTATATTTTTACCATAAAACTTACGACAAACATGTCTTCTAATATCCTCAGTTGTTGCGTATACCGAGCTGCATCGAACACATTTGTAAAAAAACTTTCCTTGAACCCATTGTGCGAGTTTACTTTAATACGGCGTGCGTTATATACATGTTGCTGCTGATTGGACTGCAGTTCTGACACACCCACCAAACAAGAGAAAACCATAGACAGTAAAAGAAGGAGAAAACGCATCTCAAACCCCGTTGCACACATAGACAGTATAAGAAGTGGACAGAGCATCTCATTGGAACTCAGTCGAGACAGTTGAAGCCCATTTTTAGCGATTTTTGAGCACTTCCGTTCCTGACGCGCAGACTCAAACCGACTCAAACTAAGCTTGATGACGTGAGCAACCTGTCTGACAGACGTAAATCTTCTAGTAGCTGTGCCAAGAGGAATCTGATTCATTCTATTCCGAAACTTGCAGAGCCGGAGATCGTGAGTATTAGCTGTCCATGAGCTCGCAGCAGGAGCAACTTTACAACTCTCTATGGGCTTCTCCCTTGACTTTATGCATCCACGTCCCCCCGATTGCGCGCGAGTTTCTACTTCTGTCTATACGGTAATTTCTCTACTGTGCGCCAGAGAGTCACGTGTTATGACGCAATCGTTAGCCTATTTTTACAAAAACGGCTTCTACGGGGTCATAAGGTAATGGAGCCTTTTATACATTGTCGTGTTTCTTTAGAAATAAATAATGGACAAATGGAGTCTTTAAACGCCTCAGATGTAAAGCTATTCGCTGTCAAAGTGACGCCAAAATGAATGGGAGTCAATGGAAATGCTAACGCAAGTGAAGTTCTGCTACAAGATGGCGGCACCCGGCCGGCTTCAACTTCCGGTCGATGGATTACCCCCTTGGTTGCACACCGGTGCACGCGGTTTCCAGGAAACATGACGTTCAACCCGGAAACCGTAGCAAAACGTTGCGCACCGTTTTGAACTTGAACGTGCCCCTGAAGAGCTCTTTAGCTCCGCCCACTCCCATGAAGCACTGCGAATGATCTAATAAATCAGTCCCTCCAGAAAAACGCGATTATGCGATCGCATGATTTAGTGCATAATCAGCCAAAGTCCGCATATTTATGCGGGGGCATTTTTTCAAATACGCCGCACTTTCGCCGCATAAATTGCCGATTTCCGTGCAAAATATGCTGGCTTGCATGATTTCATAATCCTCGACTTTTTGTTGCAAAAAATACATATATCATAATCTTAGCAGAAGTTGCGTTTGCTTCACACGAGAGCAGCCGCTTCCCCCTGTTGCCATGGGAACGTTATGAAGTGACGTAATTACCCGACGTGAACATCATCGTAAAGCTGTAAAACAGGAGCACACTTTATTTTATTTTATTTTATTTATTCATTTTTACAGAAGTTGTAGCATATTCCTTTTGTAAAGCTACAGAACTTGTTTGACTCATCAATGTTTTGTAAGTTTGATGTGTTTATTAAGGTCTGAAATAAAACAAGATATTCCAGCACTTTCTGTGATGTAGTTATGTTGCTTATCATAGGAAGTAATAAGAAATTACTCTTTACAGTAAGGTAGGAGACTAGTGAGAACAGGGTGTTGGGGGATCACTTTATTTTCTCTTTTTCATCAAAACGCAGGTTTTGCAAGTTCCCGCAATTTCATCGCATAAAAATCCCGCATATTCCATCGCATTTTTTAAGAAAACTGGCAGCATAATCAAGGATTTTTGCCCACAACAATCACAAAAAGCTCAGCGTTTTTCTGGAAGGACTGATTAATTATGCGTCCCAATTCGGATACTAGTAGGCAAGGCAAGGGAAGTTTATTTATATAGCACATTTCTTACACAATGGTAATTCAAAGTGCTTCACATAGAGGAAATTAAAATAATCAAAAGAAATAAGAACAATTAAAACAGTTTAGAATAAAAAATAAAATACAGTAAAAACAGTCGGACGAACAGTGGCACAGTGCTCATTCAGTAAATGCACAGCTAAACAGAAGTGTTTTGAGTCTGGATTTGAATGTAATAATAATAATAATAGCTAAAAGCAGACTCACCGTGCTTAGAGTGAACCCTTGGTGTTTCTAGCCGATGTGATCCTAATGATCTGAGTGATCTTACGTTTATATTCAGTGAGCATATCTGCAATATATTGAGGTCCTGCCCATTAAATGATTTATATACCATACCATTCTTGCAATATTTTTCAGATGATAGTATGCTGATTTAGTTATTGCTTTGACATGACTACTGACTCGAGAGACACACCAAGATTATACATCCAAGCTACATCCTAAATAGTAGCCTATGTGAGATTAATAAGTGTGTCCCAAAGCATAGTATGTTGAACAGAGTATGCCAAAAGTCCCCAGATGGTTTACTATTTTCTGCTAATATTACCCACAACCCATTGCGCTTTGGAGGAGGATTAGGTTCAGAACTACAAACACGAATAAAAAGTGTTTAAAAATAACAAACATGGATACTAGATAAACATAGTTAGAGGTTTGAGTGACTAATCAACATTTAACCTACCTGATAAAAATATTTGTTTAATGTTATCGGTGTTATATTTCATCTGCAACAACATCGTGAACTTTTATAAAGATACGTTTGGTCATTAACTTTTAAAAGGATCCTTATGCAAACACATGAGGAGAGTCTCCGGATGAAAGACCCACGACTGGCAGATCAATTGGGACGCATCTCCATACAGTCTCAAAATATGCATATGCATATTAGTACACTTAAAATATAGTTTTTTAATTACTATTATTATTATTTATTTTATTTTTTTATCTTTATTTTACCAGGAAGTCTCGTTGAGATCAAATCTGAGACCTGGCTAAGGTTGCAGCCATACATAAACACAACATAGAAAAAAAATGCTACATATATACATATATTTTATATTTAAAATAATCATTTCATTTCAAATATACATTTTATATTTGTAATCAATATTTTTTATTGAGTATATTTCTCCTTCTTTAATTCGATTATGCTGTTCGCAATGCTTCATGGGATTGTAGTTCTTTCCCTCATTAAAGCCGTTAAACACACAGTCTTAATTGTACCTTTGTATATTAGTCAGGTTTTTTAAAATACTTTTTTTTGCTTGTAATGTTGTGATTCACCTTGCAGCTGTTTGCCCCGGTTCATGGCGTGCAATGCTTCAACTTAAACTTAAAAAAAAAAAAAATGTAATCCCTATTGGAGAAATGAATAAAAAAACAATACTTCCGGAACCAACGTCGCTAAAAAGTGTGCACTACTAATACACCCTATATGCATGCTTTAGTGCACAATGCTAGATAAAACGTATCTTTTGCTGAATTCGTAGGGTTTCCAGAGCCCTTTGGAGGATATGAAAGAATAACTAATCATAAGCGCGGGTGGGGGAGGCTCCTTTTATGGAAAATATAATGAATATGGTTATTCTGACAGCTTGTTCACACCCAGCCTCCCATGCACAAACCTGGCAGATTCACACTCTCCACACCCTGTCACCCCCAGCTCCTGAACCAATCCACAGGCACAGGAGAAGAGAAGCACCCGAGCCAGACAACACTGGGCCTGGACTCACCGCAGCCTGAACACAAGCGTTTCCCCAAACTATAGTGCGCTTTCAATAAGTAAACAGACAATAATGAAGCACGTGTCGTGCCTGAGTAGTGCAGCGTTACAGCTGAACTGATCATGCAAACGCCCTCTGACAGTGACTTACAGCACGAGCCTGCTTTCAATCAGGTCCTGTTCCAGTGCACTGCACACTACATAAGAATCAGGCAAACAAATACACTATAATATACAGCTTTCAATGCTTGGTCATTCTACTTTTGTTCAAAAACAGGAACAAATGCTTAACCGAACACACTCACTATGGATAAAATATCAGTAACGGTTATATGTTTTGAATATTCAATGACATGAAGCATCACTAGAACTAGGCTATTACTTACACTTTGAGTTAGTCATTTGAACAAAAGTCCAACTGTAAGAATAAAACATTGACACTTAACTGATATGGAGAGTATATATGAAGAGTTCAGATGCAAAAGCCTCTAAGTGCCATCTGAAATTTTCTTCTAGAATGATCATTTTTATCAAGCTCGTACATTAAATTTCAGTAATTTCACTTAAATGGCTATGAAAATTACCTATTAATTGTCATTTAAGTGAAATTATTGAACTTAAATAAACAAGCTTGATAAAAATGATCATTCTAGAAGAAAATTTCAGATGGCACTTAGAGGCTTTTGCATCTGAACTCTTCATATATATATTGTTTTGTTCCCATTAAAAATCAAAATAGAAATTTTTCGCTTTTAGTATGAATATTTTAGCCTTGTGTGCTCCAAAACAATTATAAAATTTGCATTTGTAAGATATAAGCATTCAAAACTTACAGTTTCTCACTTCCGCCAATATGGATTAATGATTTTGATGACATCACTCTGCACTTCAGCTTTCTGTCTAATCAAATGCTCTCTAGAATCTGAAGCTCCGCCCCCTACATTATAAATAGATCCTGAAGCTGCGGCTGAAATCGGTTTTCACATTTACTATTCACACAGTGCACTATATAGGGGATAGGGAACGATTCAGACGATTTCCATTGGGGCGAACAAAGTCTGGTTTCACGTTAGTCATGAGAACCGCCACATCTCCGGTCCAGAGACACGATCATACGAGCGAGTCGCCGCAGATCAGAAAACGTACCGGATCCATTTGAATTCTGGAGATAATGCTGTATTTTAAAGCGATATGGAGGAGATAGGAGGAGAAACGGTTAGAGATTAGGAGGAAACTACAGCTTTACTGAGCTGTGATATAAACTAAACGCTATTGGCTATTTTTTAAAAAGGGGGAGGAGCATCTTGATATGCCCCACCCCTTCCTGTTTCAGTGGAAATGACATCAACACATTGAATAATGCTGCGCGTTTCAAGGCACTTCAGTGGGACTTCAACAAAAACAGCGCTAGCGGTGGGCAATATACCGTTAGCACGATTAAACGGTAGAAACTGGAAGAGATTTTGGACTTCTGTCGCGGTTACGCTCATGTGATGTTGCTGTGCAGTCAAGAAAACGTATCGTTTGAACGGGTGTTTGCGAGTATCCTCGTAAACACAGTCATTTATGTCTTAAGATAAACAGTTGAGAAAGAAAACGCATGTGTATTAGTATATTAAATCCGTGCATTCAGTCTGAAAGTGACCGCTGTCATTAAGTGTCATGTTAATCAAGAGAAAATCTCTCAGTGCTCAGTCACTTTTGTCTCCCTTTGATAAGAATACATGTATATAAGTGAAGATATGCAGTGTTTTATACATTTGCTTACTTTATGCAATTTATGTAGGCTATTTTTTTATTTCTAGTTCTTGAAGTCTTTCTGATAGGTCTATTTCTTTGTGCTATTGCTTGTAATTAGTTTTTTTGTTCTCATTTTATCACTGACTGTTTACATGTCTTCAATAGCCAAAACCTACTTTTTTTTTTTTTTTTATGTTACGTAAATTTTGGTATAAAACAGAATGGACGAAAATCACATAAACGAACCGTATTTAGGGACAAAAATCACAGACATTTGATGGTGGCTCTTTTGACTTGGCAACCACCTAGCAACCATCCTGATTACCCTAGCAACCACATGCATGCTTTTTTTTAATGCATTAGTCAAGTGCATTATAGTCAAAGATGCAGTCTGTACCATTTCACTCCTAATTCAGGTCAATAATTTCACAGTTTCCAGCTCCTGAAATCAAGCGTAATGGTTCAGTATGTTCTGATATGATGCAATTAACAGAATTTGAGGTGTTTTTGCCAGATGCAGGATTACTACAAATTGCATTGCCCTTGCTAATCAAATCAAACGCATATAGGCCACGTATGATAGTTGTCCCACACAGCAAAGCTCCAATTTTAATTAAAGCAACCCACACATCGGATAGTCCAGGCATTTCGAGGAATATTTGCCCCTCCTTTGTCTTTTTTTTTTTCATCCTCAGTGCAGATTTGCATGAGCCGTTGCAGCGGGAGGCAACTCCCCCATCCTGCATTTACATACATAAATCTGTGGAGCACATTTGTCCATTATAGCTGAGTATCCTAAGAGCAGGGCCTCGGGGTCCGGCCGTCTAATAAGCCATGCGCTGTCAGAGCCATGGTGCATCATCATAAATTGTGCATGGAGGTTATGTTTTAAACATTGCACTGCTAGCATCCGCACACACCCAAATAAACAGCGACGTACTGGCACTAAAATGCTGTATTTACAGTATATGCACAGGCCTATAGCATCTATTCTTGTGTGAGCGGGTAGTGCTGGTTTCACCAGACGAAGAGGGTGTGATTCAGCCCATCTGGATCAAGCTGAGCTCGTGTAGGCGCACACATTGCCCAGTGGTTTGAGTCTTCATATGAAGGGGGGATGTGTGAGTCTGTATGCATGTGTGCACACGTGTGCTAAAGCATGCCTGAATGCATTGTGCACAATCTGTATATGTGCAAATGCATGGGCAGACACTGACAGGGCTGAAGAGGATTATTAAATTCAAGAGTTTCAAACAAAACAACATGCAACCGACAGAAAATAAGAGGAGTGAAAATGCTAATTCCCTCATATTTCTTTGATTGATCAAATGATTTGTTCGGTGTAATCCAGAATGAATCCCAGCTCCCTCCCAGGCAAAGATAGCAAGGAATTATTTTTTATTTTTTTTGCAGTATGCTGGAGGGTATTTCTTGGAGAGCATATAAACAAACGCTATTCTGCAAATGAAATGTGTCCGATATACTCTACAACAACAATAAAATCCAAATACTAATGTGCAAATAATCATACGGTCTCGTTGAAAAGTTAGGGGTCAGAACTATATATTTTTTTCATTCATACTTTTATTCAGAAGTATTAAATTGATCAAAAGTGACATTAAAGGTATTTCAAATATTGTTGTTCTTTTCATCAAAGAATCCTGAAAAATAAAAATGCATCACTGTTTCCACATTAATCTGAAGCAGCACAACTTGATAATAATCATAAATGTTTCTTGAGCATCAAATCATCATATTAGAGTGATTTCTGAAGGATCATGTGACACTGAAGACTGGAGTAATGATGCTGAAAATAAAGCTTTGATCACAGGAATAAATGACATTTTACTAGATATATAAAACAGTTATTTTGAATTATAATAATTTTTCACTGTTTTTACTGTGTTTTTGATCAAATAAATGCAGCCTTGATGAGCAGAAGAGAAAACATATCAAAATCTTACCGACCCCAAACTTTTGAACAGTAGTGTATATACTATAGCTAGCATATCAAAATAAATAGATTAACCAACTACTTCAAAATAGAAAGCAGTTTTCTGTTGATATTAAACGCCGTAAATCTGTAAATACAATCAAATTGCTCTGTCTTGTAGAAGCTTTCCAAAAAGTTGTATGAAATGCCCTCATCCTCAAAAAAACATGAAAAAACTAACATTAACACTAAAATAAAATACAAGTTCACTTGAAACAACACTGTAAAAAATAAAACATAATTTTTACGGTAAAATACCGGCAGCTGTGGTTGCCAGAACCTTACCGTAAAAATATGGTAGCAACGTTATTGGTTTTACAGACTTAACTTAAAATTTACAGTAATAAACAAGATAAAATGTATTTATAAAAATAAAAGATTTATCACAGTTATTTACCGTATATAAGGAAACTTTCTGTTAAACAATTAACAGTTTTGCACTGTAGCATTTTTTACAGTCTTTTACCGTTAAAATCATGATAATTTTTTACAGTGAAGGATAAATTATTAAACAAGTGAATTATTACCCATCATTCTGAAGAGAGAATCGACCAATCAGAGAGTCGTTGATCCCATGGATTTGGAAATAAAGTCTCTCTGGACTCTAAAACTACTATATTCAGATTTAATAATTCAAAAGCCAATGTGAAAATCCTATTGGGTTTTTTCGTCGAGGGAACCAGGGTGACGCTTACTTACGGGTTCGTGTCATCACTGCAGCTTTTTGATGACATCATTTGCAGTGCATCAAGGGAGGAGTACTTTATTGGCTTAGAATTGATAAAAATAGCAATGAAAAAAATCTGTGAGGAAAATACTTTTCTAAATTGGGCGTTAACCGTTCAGCTCAATAGAGTGCATTAGAGCCCACTTTTTCAGGGGCGTTGTTTCCAGATGTATTTTTTTTTCCATTTATTTCTCCCATATTGATTTATAATCTTTATTAAAGATCTTTATTAAAGAGTTTTAAGGCAGGAAGCAAACCAACCAGCTATACGAGGTGCATCTCAACATTACAAACTTTGATTTGAAGCAAAAAAAATGTAGAAAAATACAAGGTACAAGGCTTTTAATGAGGGAAAGAACTACAATCCCATGAAGCATTGCGAACAGCATTGCTGAATTAAAAACTAAAGAGAAATATAAACAATATATTTTAAGTTTATTGCAAAATATGCATATATACAAGTATTTTGAGATCATATGGAGGAGACTGCTTCATAAGAGTGGGCGGAGCCAGAGAGCTGTTCTGGCAGTTTTTTCTTGGTTCAACTCTCTGATTGGTGGAATTTTCTGCACAGCATCATGGGTAAAGTAGTTTTTCACCACGAATTCCACAGTTAAACACGATTATTTTAAAACTAGGTTTAAATAATGCGAGCTGACGGCTTCAACAGAAGCAAATACAACAACCTCATAGCTCACAAGCTGTTTTGAAAGGTCTATAAGTTATCGTTAAAAATCCAAAATGGAAGTTTTTACTTCCGGTGCCTTTTAAAGCGATATGAAGGAGATAGGAGGAGAAACGGTTAGAGATTAGGAGGAAACTGCAGCTTTACCGAGCTGTGATATTAACTAAACGCTATTGCCTATTTTTCAAAAGGGGGAGGAGCATCTTTATATGCCCCGCCCCTTTTTCCTGTTTCACTGGAAATGACATCAACACATTGAATAATGCTGCGCGTTTCAAGGCACTTCAGTGGGACTTTAACAAAAACAGCGCTAGCGGTGGGCAATATACCGTTAGACACGATTAAACGGTAGAAATGGTAGAAACTGGAAGAGATTTTGGACTTCTGTCGCGGTTACGCTCATGTGATGTTGCTGTGCAGTCAAGAAAACGTATCGTTTGAACGGGTGTTTGCGAGGATCCTCGTAAACACAGTCATTTATGTCTGAAGATAAACAGTTGAGAAAGAAAACGCACGTGTATTAGCACTACAGCTGTTCTGGCAGATTTTCCTTGCTTCAACTCTCTGATTGGTGGAATTTTCTGCACAGCATCATGGGTAATGTAGTTTTTCATCACGAATTCCACAGTTAAACACGATTATTTTAAAACTAGGTTTAAATAATGCGAGCTGACGGCTTCAACACAAGCAAATACAACAACCTCGTAGATCACAGGCTGTTTTCAAAGGTTTTTAAGTTATCGTTAAAAATCCAAAATGGAAGTTTTTACTTCCGGTGCCTTGACGAATATCACTAAATTTGCTTTGTTTTAAGGGTCAGTTTAGGGTTTAGGAAGGTATGTGCGTTAATTACACCACATGAATATTATGCTCATCACTTCTGCGGCCTGTAGAGACGCAGCGATGGCTGGTTGTTTCTCCGTCTCTCGCCAGTCCTTCCCCAACACCCCCTGACGACACACTCCCTCCCGTCCATGAGTGTAGCATTTAGTGATTAATGTGAGTTTTAATTGTCAAGCTCACTTTTATGCTCATTAAAGTGTATTATGCAGCAGTTAGGGTATTAAAGTTCAGTGAGAAATTTCATGCATACTAATCAGAATGCAAATGAGCCTGGCATAAAAGAATCCCTCGGTGCTGGCAGAAGTGTCGTTAGTTATCTCTCGCCGTGGCTGTCTCCAGCAAAGGGAAGAAATGACTCGGGCTAAATAGATTTTTTTTGGTCCATGTGCAGGGATGGAGCAGGACATGTAAAAAGCCAGCTTAAGAATGGAAAGGAGCATGATAAAAAGAACTATTCATTGGCGTGTAACAATTAGGACAATGGCACTAGATAGAAATAGCTTTCCGTACAGAAAGGGAAAAGGCCGAATGGAAAACGTACATTGTGCAATGCTGTTTGCTCTGGAATCTTGTGTAGAAACGGACAAAATTATTGCTGCTTTTGTGAGCATGCAT
The DNA here is from genome assembly GCA_029959095.1 of Rhinichthys osculus. Taxonomy (NCBI): domain Eukaryota; kingdom Metazoa; phylum Chordata; class Actinopteri; order Cypriniformes; family Leuciscidae; genus Rhinichthys; species Rhinichthys osculus. The sequence goes on from JARWKJ010000024.1 coordinate 29,469,232, forward strand.
GCACAAAGGAAATATGAACATGTTTTTAGTTATTTGATTATGGTGAAACAAACTAAAACAAAGTATTTAAATAAAAACAGACAAAATATTAAACATAAAGAAAATGTTCACACGACAAAAGCAGAAAGTTGCTCTTCCATGCAATGAAAGCGGAACAGTTAAATGATTTAAAAAAAGCATATTTTCGGGATTTACTTTGAAATGATAATCAATCAGAAATTGCTAGTATAAATTTATTTTTAATTTCAAAGAAATGGCATGGAATTAAAGGTGATGTGTTTTTTATTTCTTGTAAAATGTGCGCCGGGAACGAACACGTCACAATATTCCTCATTTAAATAATTAATATGCAGAATAAAGGGGCGGGGCCTGGTTGAGTTAGTTAGTAGAGTGTTAAACTGGCGGTTATGGAAAGGGGCGGGACATTTCCCAAACACACTCGACCAATCACAACACACTGCTCCAGCCTTCCAATCAGAGCACAGTGTGCTTTTCAGAAGGAGGGGCTTCATAGAGACAGGAAGTAAACAGAGCGTAACTGGCAGACTGGGAAGAGAGGAGCCGCAACAATGGAGAATATGGGAAAATAATCAACATTCAATCAGGAAAACCTGTTCTAGTAGAGCCTGAAACAACATCAAGACTTAAAGCTGCCGTCGGCAAATTTTTTTTTATCATATTCAGTGAAATCGACACTATAATCTGACAGAACAACATAAATAAAGTGGTTTTAGAAAAAAACCCGAGCTTCTAACTCCACCTGGAGCGTGTTATTTGTTTTCAAAAATCCACCTCTCCCGGATCATCGAGTCCAATCAGCGCAGGGGGTGTGAGATCTGACTGTCAATCACAGATCGGGCACACGCCACCCCTCGCGCACGTTACAATCACATGCACACGCCGGAAGTTCGCAGAAGTTCGCAGAAGTTCGCGCAGTAACGAAGAGTGATGGCGGAAAATCAGAGCCGGACAGTAACGGAGTATATTTACTTGAGTACCGTACTTAAGTACAATTTTGAGGGATCTGTACTTTACTCGAGTATCATTTTTGGGGAGTACTCATGACTTTACTCAAGTACATTTGAGAGGCAAATATTGTACTCTTTACTCCAATACATTTCTATCCATAACCGTGAGTACCCGAGTAAAAAAAAAAAAAAAGTTAAGAAAAATCTCGGAAACCCTCAATTTGTTGTTCAAACGTGATTGGATTGTGCAGGCGCCACTGGTTGGGACAGCCTATCAGCAATCACTTTCAGCTTTCCGCCAAAGTCAACTCCATGGTCAGATTTTATATTACACATTAATGTAAGCCAAGCATTTGGTTTGATGTTCTTGAGTATGTGGTGTGTTTAACACAGTCAGGTTCGAATGTGGCAGTGGCGTAGCCACGAGGGATTTCTGATTTCTTAAAAAAAAAAACTTTAGGAGGCAAAATATATTTTTACTGATAATGTGAATTACACTGCGCATACCAAAGTAGGCTACTACCCAGCGAATGAAGAAGGTTTGGTGCTCAGTCTCCACAGTACATAAAATATTAATTTTGTTTTATTTTATTTTTCGGGTTTGCATTTATGAGGAAAAAACAATGTTATGGACGTGTTCTCCGTTACGGACGTGAGCGCTCTGAAAGCGGCATAAAAAATGCTTTAAAACTTTCACAGAGACATCAAACAGAAAACACAAAACCTTTCTTTAACCTGAATTTCGTTTTGCATTAATTGTATCTTAATTTGAATCAATGTTTCATCAACCAATTGCCTGGGTTTAATAAATAAGAAGTAAATAGCAGACGATAGACAAGAAACGGAGGCGCCGGCACGTGAACTGGATCTCGTCTCATAAATTAACCGAAACTCAGTGTATAAGGTAGCCTACTTGCCTCTCACAGACATGTCTACTTTTAAACAGAAAAATTCAAAACGAAAGAAAACAGATTGCTCTCTGCTTATGTAATCCATATGAAATGTGCATTTCTCTCTGGCGCATTCACTACTGAAGATCGCGAGTCAGCATCGTCAACTTCATCTAGCCGACACTGACAAAGAAAACACTTGTTTATTAACAAGTGTTTATTAATAAACAATTAAAATATCTCCTTGCTATATTTTACATATTCATAATCATTCCTTTTGCCGGTTCTTTGTGACAGCTTTTAGGTGCTTTATTGGCAGCGCCACCCTTATATGTGGTGTGTGTGTGTGTGTGTGTGTGTGTGTGTGTGTGTGTGTTGTCCCCGCATTTAAAGATGGGACCCCCCAAAAATTTAATTAAATTAAAAAAGCAACATGGTAAAAAGATGAAAATGACTTGATTTTACTTTCAATTCCTTTTACATTCTCCAAGGTATTAACATTAACATTTTTCATAACTCCATGTAGGACGTTTCTGTGCATAAATGTAAGCACTGTGGCAGTAGATTAGTAATGCAATATTTAGAAAATCTACTCTTGTACTCTTGATACTCAAGTACTTTTAAAAACAAGTACTTTAGTACTTTTACTTAAGTAGACATCTGAATAGTACTTTTACTTGTACTTGAGTAAAATTTAGCAAGGGGTATCTGTACTTTTACTCAAGTAACAAAGCTCTGTACTCTGTCCGCCTCTGTGGAAAATCAAGTAAGCTCATTTAGAGTATAAATGACGTTAGCAATTGCAATCTATCGGTAGATTAGCCAGGGCAGCATACCTCCAAATACTCCATGGTGTTGATGGATGCTGATGAGACGGGAGCGTTCACAGATAATCTGGTGCACACGCACTGACGAGCATGAACTCGTTGGGAGGGCATCCGTTGATAGTGGGGGAGGGGCATGAGAGTTGTAAACATTCAAAATTTTCCTAAATCCACTCAATCTGCCAGACTTGCCGACTGCAGCTTTAAAAAAAAAAAAAAAAAAAAAAAAAAAAAAAAAGCATAGGCCCCCTTTAAAAGCTCACTTATGTGCATTAAGTTATTGCACAAGCAAAAGTTGACTGTATGAAGTGTGCACGTGACGAAGAGTATAGATGAATGCCCTCTCCTGCCCCCTCACAGTGGCTCACGCAGAGAGAAACACTTCTGTCATTATATCTGCTCCATATTCCTGTCTGCAGGGCAAGATGGAACAATAATAAAGATATTCAAAATGAGGCCCATACATTTTCTCCCCAGCGTGATGCGAGTGCAGAGATATGACAGCGCTGGTCCGATTGCTCGGCACCAGGAGGGGTTACTGATGCTAATGAGATTCACACAGGTATTTGGGAACAATGCAAAACGTTACTGGATACCCACAATTCTCAGAAGCTGCTGGAAATTAGCTTGTTTTTTCTTCCCCTTCTCTTGTTTGTGACCAACAGAATTACATGCAGAATACCGGTATACGTGACCTGCTTTAATCTATATAGTGCTTCTCAACAAACTTGACATGACAAAAAAGTATTTGTATTAAATATTATTAAATAATTGAACTCTAATCTTATTGAAAAATGCAACAAAAAAACAATACATAAATCAACTGAAATGTATTTCTTATATAATATTATAATGTAATAAAAATGATCAAATAATGAAAATATTACCCTCAATAACTGTTGTTTTTAATTGAAAAACATACAGTTCTTGAAACTTATGAAATCACAAAATGAATTATGGTTAATTTAATCCATCCATACACCCAGTTTCTGTTAAAAAATAAAGTTTAAAAACAAGCAGCTTTGATACCAGAAATTAGAACTGTTGCCTTGGCAATAAACTGAAATAAGTTCACTAAAATTATTAACTGTAAATAGATAAAAACTAAAACTTAAATAAAAATAAATTAAAACTAACTAAAACTTAAATTAAATTTAACCTTAATAGCAAAATAAAAATTATAATAAAAGCACATGAAACTAAAATTTATAAATAACAGCTACTTTAAAATATTAATAAATATAAAATAACACTGTTAGAACAGGTATATTTTGAAACTTTGTTTTGCATTATGTTTAATCATTGCAACATTAAATCAAAATGACACTAAAATATTATATTAATATTACAATCATATATGGCCCATGAAGACTTGTGCCAGGTTTAGTGAGTCTTGTAACTAAACATAACACACCAAGTTTGAAAAAGAGCAAAGCTATCATGAGACTTAAGAAGAATCAACACACAAGTCATACGAACAATATATGGAAAAGAGAAACATAAACACTCACACATATTCACAGAATCGCAGAAAAAAGCAAGGCATATACAGGTTTGGAAGGAAATAATGAACTTTATTCTTTTAATCACTTGCACTTCTCTTTGGAATAAAGTGCCAAATGAATAACTGTTTTATCCCTGAAATAGTTACGCTTGCACATGTGACATTTCGCTTGTCATGCTAAAAATTTGACATGAAACGAGAGCCGATGCCGTCGTAAATCCATCGACGCGCTTTAAATGGAAACAAAAGTGTTAGAGTTTAATACCAGCAAAAAAGTCTTGCTCTGGTGAATATATGTGTGTCTGTATAATTAAAAACATGGGAAAGATCAGAGTACAGGGGACTCGGGCCAGTCCAAATCCCCAGACTCGCGGGTTTGCCAGCTGTCATTTACATGATGCCAAAATGTTGTCAGATCAAACAGATTTGTTTTGGCCAAGCCAGTACGGATCCTTTGATCAATTATCCTAATTAGCAGGGCAGTTATCCAGGATACAACTCCATATGCATGAACAAAAGTTTGTCCTCTATGACGGAGCAACCTGAACTTCTCCAGAGTAAAGCAACAACTGCATGTTGACCAGCTTATTGATTGTGACTTTAATACGGACAAACTCATTCGATTTGGTTACACTTTATTTTAAGGTGTCATTATTTTAATTATACTGTATATCAGAGTAATATAAAGCAACTACATGTACTTACTATAGGGTTAGGGTTTGATTGAGGGTTAGCTGCATGTAATTATGCATCATTTAGGCAAGAGTAACATATGTAACAAGGACACTGTCAAATAAAGTGTTACCTTAGATTTTATATGCATTAAACAGCATGTAAACACTCCATCACTATAAGCAATTGAAATAATTTGTTAAACATGAAAGTATTATGCAAGAATTTTAATGTATTAATTGCTTTTTTTATTACTTCTGTGTGAACAGCTTGTAACGAAACTTAAAAAACAAGGCCTTCCCCGACTTCCTTTGTTTATTTGTCATTTTTATGTGAAGGATTTTGCCGGGAAAATCAAAAGGATGTGATGGATTCGCTCCCGAGAGCCTTAGTCCTTTCTATGACACATGAAATTAAAGGTAGGGCAATTGATTTTATAAACACTTTTTGTTATACTGGTTGAAACTCTCTTCACATCCTGAAAACAACCAATGATAGAAGTGGTTTAAATATGAAAACATGTACATGTACGCCCTCAGACTCAGATTTATGCATTTTTATGTGAACACTATCAACGGCGAAATGAATCTGCAGCAGTCAGGGGATACAACTACTCTGTAAGTTGTTTACGTTCATTATTATAGTAAAGTTATGTGCTTTGAGACATGAGGTAATTTAACGCAGCTCGTCTTGAGACGGTCGACCGATATTGTTTTTTAATATTCGATATCTTAAAGAGCAGGGTGGCCGATGGCCGATATATCAAGCCAGTTCTCAGTGCTGTCAAAATAAAAGTCCCACTCTCAACACATCGGCCAAAAAGAAAAACTTTAAAAGTTTTTCTTTTTTAAAAATTAATTTTAAAAATGCCAGATATCGGACGAATATATATAGGTCCGCTTTGCAGACTCTGCTGTGTGCGTTCATGTATTTTGAAGGAGGCTCGGCTTTTGAAGGAAGGTTGGGATCTCATTCTTTCAAAGATAGCTTGCTATTGCTCGCCTCTCATTGCCTACTCTATAGTGATGGGGACGAGACCGCCTATGCCGAGTCCGAGTCAAGACCGAGTCTTTGAAGGGTCGAGTCCGAGTCCAGACCGAGTCCATTGGTTTTCAAATACAGTCGAGTCAGAGTCAAGACCGAGTCTTTGAAGAGTCGAGTCCGAGTCGAGACCGAGTCTTTGAAGGGTCGAGTCCGAGTCCATTGGTTTTCAAATACAGTCGAGTCCGAGTCAAGACCGAGTCTTTGAAGGGTCGAGTCCGAGTCGAGACGAGTCCATTGGTTTTCAAATACAGTCGAGTCCGAGTCAAGACCGAGTCTTTGAAGGGTCGAGTCCGAGTCGAGACGAGTCCATTGGTTTTCAAATACAGTCGAGTCCGAGTCAAGACCGAGTCTTTGAAGGGTAGAGTCCGAGTCGAGACCGAGTCCATTGGTTTTCAAATACAGTCGAGTCCGAGTCAAGACCGAGTCTTTGAAGGGTCGAGTCCGAGTCAAGACCGAGTCTTTGAAGGGTCGAGTCCGAGTTCGAGACCAAGTCCATTGGTTTTCAAATACAGTCGAGTCCGAGTCAAGACCGAGTCTTTGAAGAGTCGAGACCGAGTCTTTGAAGGGTCGAGTCCGAGTCCATTGGTTTTCAAATACAGTCGAGTCCGAGTCAAGACCGAGTCTTTGAAGGGTCGAGTCCGAGTCGAGACCGAGTCCATTGGTTTTCAAATACAGTCGAGTCCGAGTCAAGACCGAGTCTTTGAAGGGTCGAGTCCGAGTCGAGACCGAGTCCATTGGTTTTCAAATACAGTCGAGTCCGAGTCAAGACCGAGTCTTTGAAGAGTCGAGTCCGAGTCGAGACCGAGTCTTTGAAGGGTCGAGTCCGAGTCCATTGGTTTTCAAATACAGTCGAGTCCGAGTCAAGACCGAGTCTTTGAAGGGTCGAGTCCGAGTCGAGACCGAGTCCATTGGTTTTCAAATACAGTCGAGTCCGAGTCAAGACCGAGTCTTTGAAGGGTCGAGTCCGAGTCGAGACCGAGTCCATTGGTTTTCAAATACAGTCGAGTCCGAGTCAAGACCGAGTCTTTGAAGGGTCGAGTCCGAGTCAAGACCGAGTCTTTGAAGGGTCGAGTCCGAGTTCGAGACCAAGTCCATTGGTTTTCAAATACAGTCGAGTCCGAGTCAAGACCGAGTCTTTGAAGAGTCGAGACCGAGTCTTTGAAGGGTCGAGTCCGAGTCCATTGGTTTTCAAATACAGTCGAGTCCGAGTCAAGACCGAGTCTTTGAAGGGTCGAGTCCGAGTCGAGACCGAGTCCATTGGTTTTCAAATACAGTCGAGTCCGAGTCAAGACCGAGTCTTTGAAGGGTCGAGTCCGAGTCGAGACCGAGTCCATTGGTTTTCAAATACAGTCGAGTCCGAGTCAAGACCGAGTCTTTGAAGAGTCGAGTCCGAGTCGAGACCGAGTCTTTGAAGGGTCGAGTCCGAGTCCATTGGTTTTCAAATACAGTCGAGTCCGAGTCAAGACCGAGTCTTTGAAGGGTCGAGTCCGAGTCGAGACCGAGTCCATTGGTTTTCAAATACAGTCGAGTCCGAGTCAAGACCGAGTCTTTGAAGGGTCGAGTCCGAGTCGAGACCGAGTCCATTGGTTTTCAAATACAGTCGAGTCCGAGTCAAGACCGAGTCTTTGAAGGGTCGAGTCCGAGTCAAGACCGAGTCTTTGAAGGGTCGAGTCCGAGTCGAGACCAAGTCCATTGGTTTTCAAATACAGTCGAGTCCGAGTCAAGACCGAGTCTTTGAAGAGTCGAGTCCGAGTCGAGACCGAGTCTTTGAAGGGTCGAGTCCGAGTCCATTGGTTTTCAAATACAGTCGAGTCCGAGTCAAGACCGAGTCTTTGAAGGGTCGAGTCCGAGTCGAGACCGAGTCCATTGGTTTTCAAATACAGTCGAGTCCGAGTCAAGACCGAGTCTTTGAAGGGTCGAGTCCGAGTCGAGACCGAGTCCATTGGTTTTCAAATACAGTCGAGTCCGAGTCAAGACCGAGTCTTTGAAGGGTCGAGTCCGAGTCCATTGGTTTTCAAATACAGTCGAGTCCGAGTCAAGACCGAGTCTTTGAAGAGTCGATTCCGAGTCGAGACCGAGTCTTTGAGAAAGCAAGTCCGAGTCGAGATTTTGTCTCGACATGTCAGTTTTGATATTCATGATATCAGCCCAGTTAATAATCAACAGTTAGGCCTACAGACTAAGCTAGATTGGGAATTGTTTAGAGGAGCAGTCTTAACTAGTGATGGGGACGAGGGGACGCCTATGCCGAGTCCGAGTCAAGACTGAGTCTTTGAAGGGTCGAGTCCTCGTCGAGACCGAGTCTTTGAAGGAACAAGTCCGAGACGAGTCCGAGAAAGCAGAAATCGGTCTCGAGACCGGACTCGAGTACTACATCACTACTACCCTACCTTAAATGCTTATACAATGTTCAGAATTATGCCGAAAGAGGCAAGAGCCACTCTGTACTGTAATGTCAATGTGTCGTGCACAGAAATGTGATTCATTCAAGCTATCTCACATGCTCAGATCTATATATTCTATAGTCTCAAATATTCTTTATAATCGAACTATCATAACAGTGTAATTTTAATGACCTCATCTGTCGACCGGATGCCGGTGAATCTCAGAGCTGGTGCAAACATATCCACATCTCTATAATCAGATGCTGTTTTCTCACCGCTGGCATTTTTGTTGTGTGTTTATTTCGTTTTGTGTTTATTTTTCTGAGCAATATGATGTAATATTGCTCATGCTCTGCCCACGACCACTGACGGACTGTCCCGTATTAGCATATTTCCCATATTAGCATATTTCCGTATTAGCATATATCCTAAATTAGCATATTTCCGCAGTTGCTCATTATCATTTAAAGAGACATGCACTGAAACGGGTCGCTGTGAACACAGCTGTGTTTGAGGAGGTAAAAGGGTGTTGTTTTACACAGCCATTGAGGAATTTTAACCAAAGTATGTTACAAACTTTACATGAAGACCCTAAAGAATCAAACCAACTTGTGGAAAATGGGCATCCGATGACCCCTTTAAGGGATAAAATGATTGACTATAAGACATTTCTCTTTATATAAGACCTTTTTGACATAAAGGGTTCTTTAAAATTAAGTCAAGAACCCAAGAGTTCTATATAGAACCTTTTTTTCTAAAAATGTTTATTATGAATACTGTAAAAAATGATCGTGATTTTAACGGTAATAGACTGTAAAAATGCTACAGTGCAAAATTGGTTAACAGAAAGTTTCCTTACTATATACGGTAAATAACTGTGATAGATCTAACCGTATACATTTAATGTAATTTTACTGCAAAAAACCGTTAAATTTACAGTTTCTGAAAGTGAAAAAGAACAACTCATTGTATAATTTACAGTAAAAATAAATAAATTGACATTCCCACAATTCCCTGCGTGACACTTCACATTTGATGTATTTTTGTTGAAATAACTATGTTTCTTCTTAGTTTTCTTAGTTCTTTTCTAATCAGTTTTATGGTTTTATGTTACATTTAATGTTGTTAAATTAATGTTTATTGCATTTTTAAAATGTCATGTGTGTTACCATGATGGTGTTTAATGTTTGTGCGAATAACACTGTGCAGCTTCTATATAATAGTATTAACTTTCTTGTGGAAGAGCTGCTTGTGATGAGCTTTGATTGATCATGTGACTCTCATCACTGCTGTGTTTATTGTTGGTTGTCAGTGTATTACAATGGTACAAAACAGATATTAATACTTCAATAGGTTGGTAAATTAACATTATATCAGATAATGAAATACGGTTTATTACTGTAAATTTTAAGTTAAGTCTGTAAAACTAAACGTTGATACCGTATTTTTGACGGTAAAGTTCTGGTAACAACAGCTGCCAGTTTTTTTCCCATAAAAACAACTGGATTTTTTTGTTACACTAAATGATTTGAAGTGCATGTGTTTTTTTTGACGTTATCATACAGCTAAACAAACTTTTAATAGTTTAAAAAAACAGTGTCGAGTGCACATGTAAACTAAGTAGCCAATATAAAAACAGTTAAGTAAATGAATTAAAGTGCTTCATTTTTATTAGTATTTTAGAAGTATTAAACTAAACCACATGCTTTCATCAAAAACACTACTAAACGCTACGGTATGCTACGCTGCGTGTGTCCATTAGAGATCTGCAATGACAGATGAGGGAAGCTCAAATTGTGCGGACGCTAATCTGAAATGCATTGCATTGATCGGCTGGAGATTACAACATCCCGCCAATGAGTTGCAATTAGTTACATCACATTTCTCAATCAATTAAACTTACCCTGAGGCCACACTTTTTAATATCACCGGTGAGACTCTTGCATGAAATTAAATTAGCGTTCTTTCTCGTTAGGTGGTAGTTCTCCTTTTGTAGTTTTATCACAGACTCCTGCTGTGGGCTTCAGATCTGTCACTCGATCAGCAGGACAAGGAACCACCTAAAGAAAATGAAAAAGACATGAACTACGTTAATATGAACGTGTGTTACTGTAGCAAAGATATTAAAACAGGGCAAATATGAAAGACACGCATGATAACTCACAAAACCGACTCCTGAAATGTGGCATAATAAAGTTTGCATGGATTTACCTTCAGGATGTGTGGAGGATAAATCTCTGAGCATATGTTTGATCCGTTTAAATTGGGAGCAAACCTTTTCCCTCTACATTTAACGTGAATATATCTGCTAAATCTGGTTAGCATTTAGCAAAGCTGCATAAAATATAACATTTGAACAAGGGAAGAAATATTGATAAAACTAATGATGAGCAAATACACTCATTTTCTTTTCGATTCAATACCAAGTATATCAAGGTCGTTATATTTGGGAATGTAAATCTATGAATGTCCAAAGTTTAGTAGTTATCAGTGCATATTCCCTTCATAGGTCAGGGGTATTCACAGATGTTTCGAGAGAAAGATTTTATTATTTAAGGGTTGAAATGAAACAAAATATGTTTTCTAATAATATATATACATACACATAGTAGCCTATCGGTCAAAGGTTTGGAAACATTAAGTTGTTTTTATTTATGTTTTTGAAAAAAGTTTCTTATGCCCAGAAGGCTGCATTTATTTGATAAAAAAATACAGTAAAAACAGTGAAATATTATTACAATTTAAAATAGCTGTTTTCTATGTGAATATCTAGTAAAGTGTAATTTATTCCTGTGATCAAAGCTGAATTTTCAGCATCATTACTCTAGTCTACAGTGTCACATGATCCTTCAGAAATCACTCTAATATGATGATTTGATGCTCAAGAAATATTTATGATTATTATCAATGTTGAAAACAGTTTTAGCTACTTAATTATTAATATTGTTTTTTGGGAAATCATGATACACTGCCATTCAAAAAGTTTGGGGCAAGTAAGATGTAATAAAATAAATTAATAAAAGAAAATAAATTAATAATTTTATTTAGCAAAGGCACATTAAATTCATAAAAAAAAGACAGTAAATACATTTATGAAATTAATAAATATTACAAAAAAGTTATATTTTTAATAAATGCTGACCTTTCTATTTATCAAAAAATCCTGAAAAAACACGGTTTCCACAAAAATACTAAGCAGCTAAAACGTTTTTTTTTTTTTTTACATTGATAATAATCATAGGCCTAAATGTTTCTTAAGCATCAAATCCTCATATTAGAGTGATTTCTGAAGGATCATGTGACACTGAAGACTGGAGTAATGATGCTGAAAATTCAGCTTAGGAATAAATTACACTTTACTATATATCCGTATAGAAAACAGCAATTTTAAATATACACAATATTACAGTTTTTATTCTATTTTTAATTAAATAAATGCAGGCTTGGTGCAGAAGAGACTTCTTTCAAAAACATTAAAAAACCTAATGTTTCCAAACTTTTATACAGTATATGAATATTTCTCCTCCTTTTGAATGTAGGATATGTTTAAGATATTTGTGTTAAAGAGTTTTTCTCACCAGTATCGGGTGTCTTGCTCAGTGGTTGCACACATTTTGGAAACACACAGTATAAATAGATCTGTATACAGGAGGAAAATATATGTTTGTATAGTTTGACAGTGTGGGAGCCAGGCTCGAGACACCACCATCCCTTATCCTTATTTATTTATCATTTCCTATAATCCCGACGATTTCTCTATTTCTTCATTAGTTTGTGGACAACTTTTTTTTCTTGTTTTTTTAATGCTCACCAACATAAGAACATTGTCAATGAATTACATACAAATACATATACATAAAACAAAGAAAGAAAGAAAAAAACAATGATTATACAAAAACAATATAAAAACAAAAGACGACATGACAAAGAGATATGACAAGAAGGCACTACAATTGTTTTGATACAATAACATCCATTAATATACAAGGAAAGATTTCAAGTAGCCTATTTTCTTTAAATATTTCTTGAACAATCTTCGGGATTTTTGGTTATTTAGGCTATATAACGAAGAGATTTAAGAAGTGAGATTAATTCAGTGCCAAAATAAGGATATTCCAACCTCTCTTGCCTCTTCCTGTTGTGAACTTATGACTCTCATTATGACTCCAGCAATAACTCCGCCCCCATTCCTTTTTTAGCACGGCTGCAGACGCACAAGCCATGCCCCTTTCTTATTTAGTCTGCACAAAGACCCCGAAGCCCCGCCCTTTTGACCAAATAAGTCCAGGCTGTCCTTACACGGCGAACAATCGATGCGCGTCGCAGCCTTTTCCTTTCCTTATCCCGTTTATATAGTACGGCGACTTCCGCCCTTGCCGTTAAAGCAGTGCGATCATGGCGGAGCGCGTTCAGCAGCCCCCAGCTAAACGGCTCTGCTGCCGACCCGGGTATAGCACGACATGTAGACCGGGGCAGCGAGCCGGTGGAACCGTATGCGGAGGTTCGGGTTCTGGTCAAGGGGGATCCAGCAAAACCCAGAGCCCCGAATCGCTTTTGGACATTGCAGCGCGGAAAGTAGCGGAGAAGTGGCCGTTCCAACGGGTGGAGGAGCGTTTCGAGCGCATCCCGGAGCCCGTACAGCGGCGGATCGTGTACTGGTCTTTCCCGAGGAGCGAACGGGAGATCTGCATGTATTCCTCGTTCAACACGGGCGGAGAGGAGAGCGCGTCCAGCGGGGAGAGCGTTGACGAGACGCGGTTACCGTTCCGACGCGGCATCGCATTGCTGGAGAGCGGCTGTGTGGACAACGTATTACAAGTCGGTGAGTGTGGATGTAAACCCCGCGGCTTGGAAAATATTTACATTTTATTTATATTCCAGTCACCATCAACATGGTCGAGAGAAAACGTTCGATTGTCGTTTAAAAGAGGAACACGAGTCGGAATGAAAGGGACTATTGAATTTGCATCGAACAAAGGGAGGACTACAACGGGTTTAAATCTCCCGACAGGGTGCCTGGATGACGTTTCGTTTCGAACTTATCGATGCATTTTCGAACGTTCTAAATACAAAAGCGCTACAATGTATCCGCGCGAGATAAACAGCGCGGAAGTGGAGCTCGATGTCGTGCGATCCATTCAGCGTTTAAAACGCGTTGTTTTCGTTATTCTGTCGCATCTGTGTTGTGTTGTGTTGTGTTCAACTTTAGTCGGTGTGTTTGCGTATTAATCGTGTATTTTCACGTATGCCGGTTGAAATGTCAAATCTTGCGAAGGTTGTCTGGTCTGTTTATTTTTCTGAAGTGAAAGCGTGGGGGGAGGGAGGTATTATTGGCGTAGTAAGTCTACTTCTGGATGTAGAGCTGTCATGTCAACTAAAAAGCAGTACTGGGCTATAAGCGATTTTTTTTATGTCTTGCAAAGCCTCTGTTTTCGCTGCGAAACACTATTGGATTTTTATTTAGTGGGTGCGCATATCAAATAGCCGTCAGGCATCCCTATTGAAATTGGCACTTTGTTCCCATTTTCATGTTCGCTTGTGTCTTTTCAGCTTTCTGTCACCCTCCAAAAGGAAGGGAAACAAAAGCGGCTTTTTATTTTCTTTCACTGCTTGTTAAATGGAAAAGATTTGGGAAAGGGGTGGGAGGAATGGCGATTTAAAGACGCAGTGCCTCATTTTTTTTAAATGGCCCCTACGTTCCAGCTGACCCTTGTGACGTCAGCGTGCGTCTCGAAATTGTCTGCAAATGCGTTATTCAGCACTACATCTAATGATTCACCCGTTTTGCAACTTTATCCAGCTTTGTTTTTAAAAGTCCCTGCAATTAGCCGTGGCTCTCCGCCCTTTGGAAACATTTCAAGATTTTAATCACATTAGTGCCTTTGCTTAATTTGAATTGTAATGGAATCAGCAAACATAATTTTCTGCATGACCATTCCCCCCTCCTCCGCGTCCGTAGCCCGCTGGAGGAGAGGCGCCTCAGCTGGGCTTTATGCCCTCACCCTTCAGCCAAAATGGGTTTCTGCTCTCAGGAACGCGCGCACACACACATACACACAAGCCTGTGTGTCTTCCCGGCCTGGAGCCTCTTAAAAACGGACTGGCTGTCTCGGAAGATCAAGGGCTCTTGCCCTTTTTCCAACAGGCTACGTGGAGCTCTCTGCTTTTGATTCGGAGAGAAGCGCTTTTTCCCTTTGTGTGCGCCTCATTCCGAGCTCCGGCGATGGGAAATGACAAGCCTGTGCGCACGGGGAGGGTTTCTTGGCTGATTGCATCCCAGTATGGAATGCTCTGCAAAAATAAAGCCAAGGAGCGATAAATAAAAGATGCAATCTCGCGACGCAGGCAGGGCCGGTGGAGGGGAATGGGGGGGGGGGCCCCGGATTAGCCCCGATAGGTAGAGCTCACCGTGACGAACGAGCCGAGACCGAATTCAGGACAGGAATTTGTTTTGCTTTCTATCATATGTAGGGGGAGGGGATGCAATAAAGCGATAATTCTCATAAATATGGCCGTGGCTTGGCCATGTTACCCTATATTTACATACCGGTACCTCATCTCTTTTGTGCATGCAGGGAATGTGAAGGATGTTGCATGCAGCACTGATCTTGTGGGAGAAGTGTGTGTGTTTTCATCAACAATTGACACTGCGGGATTATTGCACGCTCCCTGTAGCGTGCGCTCCTCCAAACGGATTGCTGTGGAAACCAGCATGGCATTATAGCTCTGGGAGCTGCAATTGCAAACGTCATATTTATAAGTAGTGCTTATGCATCCCTCGCTGTGGCTTCTTGCATCCTCATATTGATCACACCGAGCCTGAAAGGTCACCAGGTTCAAGTTCAGCCTTTCCAGCCGTGTGTTACGTTTCCATCTGTCACGACTTTATTAGGCTTCCGATCGGTTATTTAACGCTGATCCTATTAGGTGCCTTTTGGTCGCGATATGTTTGCCAATATGCTCAGCTGTTAAAGATCAATGGGAATTAACAGCAGATATGGGGGATCATGTGATAGTGCGCCGTTTGATGTGTAATAAAACAACAGAGGCGTCTGCAAAGGTCAGAGGTCAACCTGGTATATGTCACTGCTTTCAGTTGCCGTAATAACTTGACAGTTAAATCTCAAAGAGACCGAGTGATGTCATTTTCCATTATTATAGTTTGAGTCAGGACGTTTTGCGGCTTGTTCTCGGAAATACTCCAGTTTTTTGAAATTCTAGCATTGATGTTAATGGCAGAACCATATGCGAGTCCCTGAGGTGTATTGATCAGATGAAGAAGACGGTGTCATAGCGGCGTAATGATATAACAGGACAGAATAAACTGATTTGTTTATTGATCTTGCATCAGAGGAGACGCTGATTTCCATCAGCCTTATTAACCCAGAAAGTGTGTGTGTGTGTGTAAGAGAAAGAATAAAAAATGCACATGTTCCAGCTCACTGAGCCAGTGGAAAGAAAAGCCTTATGCCTGCGTTAACATTTCTGTCATTCATACACAGAAGTGCAAAATTTAAGATGTTCAACTTAAATCTTGCATGAGGCTGTTGGTTTTGTGGCCGTCAGAAATGCCATGTGGAAGAGAGAGAGGTCTCCGGCGGTAGTCTGGTAGATTTGAGGTCAGTGTGTCTGTTATTGCTTATGATGCTTCATAAGACTCATGACGTGTCTATAGATGCCACTCTTTCACCCTCCAATCACACATTTGAGATGTTTTGGAGGAAGATACCAAGATTTTTCTCGCTTTGTTCCTGAAATAAATTATTGAATGTCAAAATATGTAAATGAACTGATGCGTAATGTAATTAGCATACTATTCCTGCAATATGTAACACGTATGCATGCATACACATATGCATAGAATTCTCTACTGTATCCCACAATGCAATGTGGTTGACTTGATACACCACTGAATTAAATGAGACTTCCAAAAGTGAAGTCCTTTTTTATTTCAAGTTGGATTAAAAATGCTAAATTAGTTTATTTCTAAGACGCTTTGCACTACACATTTGAAAAGTGTGTGAAAAACAGTGTCCTCTTTTTTTATATATTTTTTTATAGAATGCAGTATTTCATAATTAGCAAGCTAATATGATGTAAATAATTTCCCCGAAATTCTGCATATTGTTTCATAATAATGCAAGTTTTCTCTTTAAATATTAGATAAGTTATTCTGGGAACACTTTACAATAAGGTTCATTGTTAACATTAGTTAACTACCTTATTTTACATGAACTAAGAATGAGCAATACTTCTACAGTATTTAAATATTAATCGTATTTAATATTAATTTCAACATTTACTAATACATTATTAAAATCAAAGGATGTATTTGTTAACATTAGTTAATCCACCGTGAACAAACGATGAACTGCTGTATTTTTATTAACTAACTTTAACAAAGATGAACTAATACAGTAACAAATGTATCGATCATTGTTCGTTCATGTTAGTTATAATACATTAACTAATGAACCTTATTGTAAAGTGTTACCGTTATTTTTTTATTTTAGTTAAGTTATTATTTTGCTTACACTTTACAATAAGGTTTCATTAGTTACCTACATTATATAACAATACTTCTACAGCATTTGTTAATGTTACATTCAATCAAAAGTTTTATTTGTTAACATTAGTGAATCCACCGTGAACAAACGATGAACCGCTGAATTTTTATTAACAAACGTCAACAAAGATCAAGTAATAAATGTTTTGCTCATGGTTTGTTCATGTTTCCAAATGAAGCCTTATTGTAAAGTGTTCCCATTATTAGTAATGTAGCACTGATTACATCAGATGGTTTGCACTGACTGGCATGAAACGCTTGAGCAGCGCTGAGGAGTCAGATTGACAGTAAGTCTACAGATTTGCACCATGTACTGAAAGTTAGCGCTCCACCCACAATGCTCTTTGATGTAGTTTGTGGTGGAGGGCGTAAGCGCTGCTCTTCTTCTGCAGGGTCTGCTGTCTCAGACGCTAGTTTGCTTCACACAACAACACACACTTCAGTTGCTTAAGCAAGTCTACAAGAGCTTGATCACTAGCATTACCAGTCACATAAAAGCCCAGAGATTCACTCTTGTGGAATTCGGTCCGTTGCAGAGATTTGCGAAATATCACATCATAACGAACTGCATTTTGACTTCATCGTGAAGTTTAGCCTGAATGTTACATTCCTAACTACTGCTGTGCCCCGAAGCTCTTCATTTCAGGAAAGGGGAAACTAGAAGCTTAGCTATAGTCATCCTAGTTTACATGCATGACAGGTCGATGCTTTGTGTTCGTCAAAGCAAAGATGGAGGATTCTCATGGTGAACAACATCCGTTTCTTACGAGTTCAGAAATGGTGTGATGAGCGTTTAAGTGATGTTGGTCAGAATAAAGACTTGCTGGGCGTCTTCACATTTCTTTGTGAATGAAGATGGGAAGCTTTTATAGTACAAAAAGATGCATTAGGTGTGTGTTTAATCGACGCCTTGTGTTTTAGTCCATGCTTCCACAGGGAATGATGGGAAATATAGCTTAGCCATAAAACCCAGCTAAATTAGTGACGTAAAAATTGAAATTCGAGCAATTTGATTTGTAGTATTCGTCATTATATATGCGTTTTATGAATTGTCAGTGGTGTATTTTATCTTCACAGCCCTCAAAAGGCCCTAAAACTGCTAAAAATATATTTTCTTTTTGTTTTATAAGGTGAATTCAGAGTGTTAAATTGCAGATAAACGTTCTATTTTAATGCAATTAACTCTTTTGATTATTAAACACTCTAAATGATGCTGGGTTGTTTTAACCCAAATTTGGGTCAAATATGGACAAACCCAAATGTTGGGTTAAAAATGTAATTTAAAATTTTAACCCAACTTCAACTTTCACTTTCAACAGTAATTTTTTCTTAATTACATTTTTAACCCAACATTTGGGTTTGTCCATATTTGACCCAAATTTGGGTTGAAACAACCCAGCATTTTTTAGAGTGAAGGGGATGTCTAAAGCTATTTCATGCATTCTGACTGGTTTACACGTTTAAAGAGTCTGTCTTTTATAAATCTGATCAAACTAAAGACTCTTCAGAGATATGAAGGATGCAATACTACTCTATAGATACTCAAGATTAACATGAGATTGGCAGAAACTGTGTGTGTTATGTACTTTGTAATATAAGTAGATTTAACTATTAATTGAACTTATATTGCTTTATCACCATTTTATAGGCTGTACATGCAAGGATTTTACCCTAGTAAAAGGGGTTTGTGGCCGTGGTAAAATCACTGAATCTCGTATCTCAAACATGAGAGAAATGAAGTGCGTACAGTAAGCAGTCGGCAGTCATTTTCTGCAGCGTTTGACCTTTTTCTGGAGGATTGTAGTGTTTCTCGGTATGTGCGCACTTCAGTCTGAGAGTCAAGTATCTGGAGAGGATCAAGGAGTTTGACTTCCTCTCGACAGGATCGCGGCACCACGACACACTGCCTTTACGTCATTATTGTTTCTCCCTGTATTATTTTCAAGCCTAAAGAAAGACGTCTCCCAGTAGGCACTTGTGTACGCGTTTCAGTGCGTGATTGACTGGAATGTGCTCCGCTTCCCAACATCTACATACTTGAGCCGCATCCAGTGCCGTGGACGGGGGGAGTGTGGTCACAAGGCCCTGAGCGCTCTCTAAATGAATAACAACACCACTATCTTACATCACTATCGCCAAACATGCTAAGTTTTTGAAGTGGGATTAAAAAAAATTTTTTTTTTGCAATTTTCATTGCAACTTTTGGTTGCTCGCTCTGTTTCTATAATGGAGATGCATTGGCGTTCTCTCTGTTAAAGTGACAAGTCACCTTTATTTATATAGCGCTTTTTACAATACAGATTGTTTTTAAGCGGCTTTACAGAGATAACAGGAAAATAATGCAACAAAGTTTGTTTCTAGAATAAAATTGTGTCATCTTAAGTAAGTTCAGTGATGGTTCATTTTTGTTGTAGTTCCTAGTGTAGACTTGAGCATGCATGCATCCTTACATTTGACATATGTTGACAACTGGCTATTGCTTTATTTCCTTTGCATGCATACGGCCAAGCCGGCGTCTTTGTTCTTCAGTTGAAGATCCATATGCGGCCCATCTGTGCATATGGTGTTGTCATATGAAGCGAATACCTTATGAATCTCACCCTCCATTATTAGTGAACTTAGTGCGTTCTGGCCCAAAGCCCTCGTCTGTGAACATCATGAAGCTATAGGTGTTTGTAGACTGTGATTTTTATTTTTATTTGTGTTCAGAGGAGGAGCACAGTCTGAATGAAGACACCTCTCGCACTCATTCGCTCGTTCTCCCCATCATTGTTTCCCTTTATTGTCTGAATCAATACGTTCAGAGATGAAGATAATGGGTGATCATTCAAATGCATGGCAATAAACTATGCTTTTTGTGTATTGAAAGTGTTTTCCAGTGCATTCATTGGGTGTTTATCAGCATTAAATTGAAATGCAAATGGAATTCAATGTTGTTGTTACAGAATCAATTTTTTCCTCTGGTGGTGGTGATTGTCGAGTTAGTATCGAGCTGAAGTAGAAAGTTCAAGCACACGAACATAAGGCCGGGGTCAGTGATTTCAAAAGGTTATTCTTTAGTTTTCTTTGAGATGGGGTTTGCATGAATACTGAGTTACTTATCAAAACAATACTTGAAGTGCTTATGGTTTGTTACCATTAAAAAAACCACATCTAGTTTGTCAAGTGTTTATTAACTGACAGCCCAATGTTTTCAACAGTTACGTCACATTAAAATAACGTGTTTCATTCTGTATTTCACATTGACGTGCAACATTATAACGTTAACATCCACTTATTTTAAGTACTTTGCGACCATTAAAAAAGTATGTTCTATACAGTATGAATGTAATTCGCTGTGTTGACATTTCACATTTTGTTTACCATTCACAAATCCTGCTCTCCTGTGGCCTCATGGGATAGTATGTAAATAGTATGCATTATGCAATGGTAAACATTTCAGATATTTTATGATGCAGTCACATGACATCACATTGTGTGTTACTGCTTAAATTAGCAAGTGACATCCGGTTCTCCTCTTTTACAATATTATTTTGCATTTTACATTCAAATGCCTTTTTGCAGACAAATTAATTGTTTATTGATAAAATAAATGATTGATTAAACTTTGACTGATACTACTTTCGGTTCATTCGTCAATTGGAAAATGGAAGGTCAAGTCGAGAGCATTGCATTGTGGGATATAGCGCCCAGTGCAGTGTGCTCCGCTTGCTGTTTATTATGCCAAAAATAGTAGTATGCCATCTGAGTATGCCAACCATGCACAGTATACACTACAGGTCAAAAGGTTCAAATAATTCAACTTTGTAAATGTTTTAATATCACTTATGCTCAGTTTTTGATGCTTAATATTTTTGTGGAAACCATGATAAAAAAAATTTGTAACATTATAAATGTCTTTACTGTAACTTTTGATCAATTTAATGCATGCTTTATGAACAAAAGTATAAAAAATAATTCTGTCTTTTAAAAAAATATTTTGAAAGATCACGGTTTACACAAATATTAAGCACAGCAAAAACGGTTTTCAACATTGATAATAATCATAAATGTTTCTTGAGCATCACATCATCATATTAGAGTGATTTCTGAAGGATCATGTGACACTGAAGACTGGAGTAATGATGCTTTGATCACAGGAATAAATTACACTTTACTAGATATTCACATAGAGAACAGTTATTGTAAATTGCAAAATTTTTACTGTATTTTTGATCAAATAAATGCAGCCTTGCTGAGCATATTATTCTAATTATTCTGAAACTTTTGACCGGTAGTGTACATGGTACATAGTGCAGAAGTAGTTCGAGTAGTGCTATTCTGAACGCCGCGCACTTCCCCTTTAAGAGATTTTCTGTACTAACCTTCAACTTGCACTTGGACAAGGAGCATGGGAAGTCTAAATATTATTAGCTCATTCTCTGGTTTGTTTCACAGGGAGGCGTTTGATGGAGGAGTGAGCGTCTTTAATTGCTTTTAGGGCCGCAGCTGTATGGGTTTTTTTGTTAGTTAATATTTAGTTAATCTCTAGACTCCAGACCTGCGGGAGAGTTTTCCAGCACCTCTTCATCCATCTTGCGCTGATCTGTATTCCTCCAGCACCATTAACCTTCACCGAGGGTGAGGAAGAGGGGGGCGAGGAGTTGAGTTTGTGGGGGCAGGGATGCCGAGGACTCTCTGCTCTGTTTGTTTTCCATTACACGGCTTTACGCCCGCTTCGTTCTCCTGGCCTGCGTTGGAGGACATCAGGGCTCACCGCAGGTCCATACGGCACCAGGCCCGATAAAAAGGCTCAATATTCCCGCGCTCACGGCATTGGACCCTCGAATACAGGGAATTACCTCAAAAAGCCAGATTGCCTGTCCTGTCCCTAATCCAGGCTACAGCGAGACCCTGGCAGCGAGTCTGGGTTTTTACGGATACCCCGAAGCGCGCTGACGCACAAACCGGGCGAGTCTCGCAGGGAGACCGGCCTTAAATGTAACGCAACCATATGTTGATGGACGGCGAGTGCATGGGTTATTTGTCCCGAACCCTCGGTGCACCGCGAGTCCCTCGTTTCGAAGACCCAATCGGTCTTCATTATCTAGACCTGGACACAGCGTGGTGATGAATGAGACCTTTAAGCTCACATTAATAGCTAACTATTGCTCATAAGGAGCTTTAGATTGGCGCTCGCTGCTTGATTGGTGCGCCGCTCTCCGCTAATGTCTTTGTGTGTCTTTGAAGAGGCTCGGTGAAAGCGCTTCAAGTACTTTGGTATGCCATTTTTACTCTTTTGGGTTCTCAATGGCTGTTTGGAGGCCTCTGTGTAAAGTGCAGCACGGCTTTGACATGTAAATCCATCAAGGGACACAAAAACATTGCAAATATAGACCCTAAAACTGCTCTGGCCAATCATGTAATCAATATTTCACCACAAATGTTTTGTTGTCATTTACTCATCCTCAAGCTCCAATCATGACAAAAAAGCACCATTAATAGTTCATACTGTAAGACTCTTGCACATATACTATCTTTTGAAGGATTCCTCCATGTCATTTTGCACAGATGTAAGTTGTAATATTACGCTTATGTCCTGTATATATTAACTGATTAAATCGCATATGTATTGGATTCATTTGGGGGAGTTCATTAACCCGTTAGTAAAGTGCTTCAGTAACCGGGACAGTCCTCATTATTGACTATGATTGCATTATTTAAAAAACTAGAACTTCTTTTTCTTGTTTTCTTCTTCCAAAAACATTAATATTGTGCTGTTATTTTGTTGCATAACGTCTGTTTTCGTCAACAGAAGGATTTTGTTGACACAACTTGGACTACCGTTATTTAGAGCTGCACGATTAATCGTTAAAAGATCGCAATCTCGATTCAAAAACCCCTGCGATCTCGACAATCATTCGCTTGTTTATTATTCTTTGACGAGTATGATCACTGTGAACATTAAGATCTGCGTTTTGATCCAGAGAGAGCCGTTATCATGTATAGGCATGAAACTTTTTATTTCTGTGTGACAAATATTCCAATTATCATGGAAGAACTGGGATAGAAGTTTATAGTTCAGATATAAACACTTATGTCTACGGTAAAGATCAAAATAGAGCAAATCACCTTTTGAAAGTAACCTGACACTTTAAATAAGGATTGTGTAGATTACCTCGTTACACCAGTAGGTGGCGACAAGTGACTTTTAAAACATGTTTGTCATTGAATCAATCAAGAGATTTGTTCATAAACTCTGAATCATTTAGTAATGAAACAACAATCAAAACAAAAATAAAAAAACTGGGTTGTTTTAACCCAAATTTGGGTCAAATATGGACAAACCCAACTATTAGGTTAAAAATGTCACCCACCGGCTAGGTTCGTCCATATTTGACTCGAATTTGGGTTGAAACAACCCAGCACTTTTTTAGAGTGAGGTATTTTTGATAGAGTCATTGAATAATTCACCCAATCGAAAGAAAAGAAAAAAAATTCAGATTAATTAAACATTCATAAAATGGACTTCAGCAATTAATATTTTGTCAGAACCTCTAGTAAATGTATAGTTGTCTATTTCAGAATTGCGTGTGAATCATGATCTCTATTTGAAACGCACACTAAAATCGTGATTCTCAATTTATATATAATCACAGCTATTATTATTGTACTTTTATGGTCCTTTTTTAGGAGTTTGACTACTTTCATACTACTTTTGTTGAATGAAAAAAAGCTCCAGTGACCTTCAGCTTAAGCTCTCCTTCAGTGTTTCCTAATGAAAAAAGAAATGAATCCGGGTTTTGAGGGCGAGTAAATAATGGCATGCTTTCGATGTGTCTGCGCGCTCCCTTTAAAGAGGCCTGTGTGTCGAGGAGGAGCTCGGTGCGGTGCGTTTGATGATGACGAGGGGCTGTTATTTCCCCTTTCTCTTGTTTTTCTTCTCTTTGTCTAAGCGTGGTTAACCTGACCACGGAGCAGAGCTAGCAGCTGTGCTCCTGACGATCAGTTTCAAAAGCAAACCCGGGTCACCACTTATCCACCATTTCCTGCTGCAGCTCCCCCTTCTGGGACCCATGTGCTGGATAGACTTACACACACACACACACACACACCTCCTCCTTCCGTCTGCTCGCTGGCTTTAATGAGCTATGAAGAACAGGACGCTGAGAGTTTAACCTTCCCAGGCCCGGCCCCGTTCAAACGCCCCGGCTTTAGGTAAACAAAACAAAAGCAGGCTCCTTCAGGGGCCGCACATGCTCACACAGGCCCCGTGTGAATCGTGTTGTTGATCCAACGCCTCGCCCATCATGGTCTCACCGTTCATCCGCCCCGGCCAGAAATGAGTGCCAGTGGGTGCAAGAACCAGAAGATCCTGAAGTCAAACAGGTCGAAGGCGCTCGTGAAGCGTAAGGCCGGTGACGCTCCACACGAGATTTGCTCTTTGGTGGGAAGTGTGTGTTGGGAGTCATTGAACGTGAAGCGCCCGCCTACTTTCTTAATGCACGTTTATAGTTTTGTGAATGATTCATCGGCTATTCACAAAAACGTGCTCGTCATTTTAATCATTAACCGAACCGAGCTTTTCCGTGTTTATCTGTCTTTAAAGGAACAGTTCACTTAAAAATCATTCAAGTGGTTTCAAACCTGTATGAGTTTCTGTCTATTGCTGAACACAAAACAAGGCATTTTAAAGAATATGATTAACCAAACAGTTCCAGTACCCCAATGACTTCCATAGTGTTTTCTTTTCTACTATATAAGTCAATAGGCTTTACGCCGAGCGTCACGTGACCAAACCGGAAAACAGGTCTCATTGAATCCGCTTGTGTTAGAAAGTGTTAACGGCCGTAAGAACTAACTACGATATCTATGGATTTTTAAGGTAATCAGCTAACCTACTAAGTTCACTTTGTTATTGGTGTTTTATGGCATTTAAATATCTAAACGTTAGTGTGAAGAAGAAAAATTAAAAAACATTTAAATATCAATCTGCACGTGCGAGGGACATTGGTTATGCTCATTTTTGCTTGATCCTTTTAAGTTATCTTGAGAAAAAACGCAAAAAATGTCATCAAGCACATACAAAAGACCTGAATCGGAAGCGATGTGATCTGTTTTCCGGCTTGGTCACGTGACGCTCGGCATAAAGCCTATTGTTCGGTTACCGACATTCTTCAAAATATCTTCTTTTGTGTTCAACAGAAGAAAGAAACTCGTACAGGTTTGAAACAACTTGAGTAAACGATGACAGTATTTTACTTTTTAAGCCTGACGTGATGGTGATTCTCTATAGCAGAAGGTGCTCTTTTATTGTTTTCGTGAGTGTGTGTGTGTGTGGTGGCTTGTTTTCCCATCAGGTTTTGAAATGAGGCTGCCAGACGAGGGAAATGGAAACGCTGCGGCACTGCGAAGGCTCGATTTGCTTTCCGAGCCAGAGTATGCAAACTATTGACAGGCCTTTATCATTTTTATTTAGTGGAGCGCGGGAGGCAGGAGTGTGTGTGTCAATTCGCTGGCAGAGCCTAAAACCGATCGAGATTTATGGGTGCGTAAGCAAGACGAATGGATGGGCCTGACTTCCTCCAGAATATGCCATAAATGACATATTTAGCACTGTGAGAATTGGGCGGCGTCCATTAATTCAGCGTGGATATTGACAATGCCGTGAACACAGGTGGAAAGAGGCTAGTTGTGAACTGTAATAATGATTGTAATTCCATCCGCGTAAGCCGTGCGAAAAGGCCTAACGCTACAAAACAGAATTGGATTGAGAAACGGGGTGCGGCGTGATAAATCATCTGTGTTAAACCAGAAGGGTTAGCAGTCTGTGAATTACACCCGGAGAAAAGGAAAACAAAGGGTTGGGAGCATTCGGGAATGCATTTATTTTTTACGTCAGTTCACCAGTTTGTAATCTGACTTACTCCTACATGACGGACTTGTGCAAAATTGCTTGTAAAAGACACCGTGATCCTTTGTTTAGTTTGCAGCCTCTTGCCTAACCAGAACGATTAGTCTTTGTGTTTGGGATGAAAGGTGAAGCCATCGGCACATTAAGTTGACGTTAAGTGAATGAGTCGTTCGAGTCGCACCGTAAGATAAGCGAATAAGTCATTCTTTGTGTTTGACTCAGTTACAAGCCTGCTTTTGTGCCTCATAAGACTTCATAGCACCCCCATAAAAGCAGCCAGTGAGTCAGTAACTGTTCAAACGTGGTTTGGAGTGGCTCATATCCTCTAAACGAGTTTTTCTGGATAAGGAATCATTTAACACCAGGCCAGAGGTCTTTAAGAACTCCCCAGTAAGCATTTTTTCTCAGAAACACAAGTAATATGTTTAACGTTTAGGAAAATCGGGTCTGCGGTCGTGCGACAGGCGGCCACACTGGCATGGCAGACTTTCGCAGTAAGTCTGCTGTAACTTTGACACGCTTTTAAAAAGTTCTTGAGCACAGCTGTGCCGAACCTGATTGTCCACACACACACACACACACACTTGGCTGCCAGCAGGCGTGGGTGGCATTTGCATTACTAAGGTTTTGGCATGTTTGTCTCTTGACAAGGTTAAAGTTTTAAATGGGGATTGTCACATTGCTCTGCATCTGTGGAGAAGAAAAAACAGAAACACTCAAGCACACATAATTTAACATGGAGATTTGTTGCATGCAGTTTTGAATAACAAAGGTCTATTTCTCTAAAGCATCCCTGTTTTTATTTCATTTTATGCTGCATTCATGTCATACCTTGTTGTGATGTTTAAAAAAAACACATTATTTTCCTCATTCTCCATTGTTGCGGCTCCTCTCTTCCCAGTCTGTCAGTAATGCTCTGTTTACTGTCTCTATGAAGCCCCTCCTTCTGAAAAGCACACTGTGCTCTGATTGGTCGGCTGACAGTGTGTTGTGATTGGCCAAGCGCTTAGATGGATTTTTTTTAGTTTTGTGTCTTTTAGTCAATGTCTGTTAGCTTTGAGACTAATTTATATGCTCGTGTACTCCTAAATAACATTTTAAAATGTCTATTATAACAGTTTTGGTCTTTGTTTCAGGAGATTTTGGACTCATTTTTATCCAATCCTAGAACAAAAACGTTGGAATACACTGCAAAAATATGAGTTTTTTAAAACTATAATCCAAAAGCCCTTAAAACATGATGCATTTAAATGAAGCAACACTGCATAAGATATAACTTGTTTTCAGATACTGTCTCGTTAATGTTACTGTATTTTGTGTAACTTGTTTATACTTAAAAACAGTGTAAAATATACACGTATTAAACAGGAAATCTATAAAAAACAAGTCTTGATATCTTATGCAGTGTTGCTTTAATTAAATTTGTCGTGTTTTAAGGGTTTTTGGATATTTTTTATGTCTTAATATCTTATGCAGTGTTGCTTTTCAATTTTAGTTTCAAAGATTTTTGGCTAATTTAGCTCGGAAACAAGACAAATACAGGCATTGTTTTGCAGTTTAGCAAATCATGAATGATTTGTGATGTAAACTAACCAGCGACGACGAGCCCTTCGATTATCCAATTTCCTGTTTCAGTAGGAAATACATTAACACAAGGAAGATTAAGTGATTTTATGTCATCTTTATTGAGTTCTCTTGTTAAATATTTAATAGGAAAGTGCCATAGGTAAAGGTACGTTCACATTAGCGATATTTCATTGACCTTTTGTGAGCAAGAAAAGGTCCATTGCCAATAGTGTAGCAATGCACCATTCACACATGTCACTTTCATACTAAGCAGCTGTTTGTTGTCTAAGTTAGAAATTTGCGTGAGAAACTTTTCCCCTCACGAGATTCCCCTTGAACTGACTATTTCACAAAATTTCATTGAACAATGGTAAATATTGACTGCACTTTAACACTGGCTATGACAACATGACTTCTCAAAGAGTTGCTGCCATATTGGTTGATTTATAATTTTGTTGAATAGTGAGTATTTTTATTCCAGTCTAAGGCCTTGTCCACACTAATACATTTTTCATTTGAAAATGCATCTTTTTCTCTCTGTTTTGGCCTTCCGTTCACACTGAGACACCGTTTTTATTAATGAAAACAAAGCTTATTGAGAACGCTCTCCTAAATGGATAAATTTGAAAACGCTGTTTTCGTGTTGTAGTGTGGACTGTGAAAACGGAGGTATTTAAAAACGATGATGTAAGTTTAGCCATATTGAACCCATAGTTATTCATGTTTATACCGGTATTGTACCTGTTATGTGCCATTCACTCTGCTGAAATCTGTTTCTTTGCACACTCTTCATATCACAGTCCTGCAAATATGACAGAAAATTAACTCTCATTTGCTGTCCTGCGGCGAAAGCGAAACATGAGAGCGGTTGCGTTTTAGACCAAACATATAATGGTGAGGGAGAGCGACTTGGACACATCAGTGAATGCTGAGATATTCTGCTAAATAAAATGATCCTGCCAGAAGAATTGCACGATAAATGTATTACTTATTTTTCTGTCTGTATCATCTCAGTGAGCTTTTATGAGGGTTTATTCATGGTGAATCTGGCGTTTTTTTCAGGCGTTTCAGTGTGGATGAGAAACTTTTGGAAAACGTTTTAAAACGCTTGTGTGGACGGTTTAGACGCAGCCTAAAACATTGGTGTGATTTCCACATTAGTGTGCACGCTGTTCCCATTGAAATGCATTTGCCTTCAGTACCGAATAGGTGTAATGACGCCGTCACCAGTCAGAATGTGAGCGGGCCGTGGACCGAACCCTGAGGGATCTCGCCAGGCTTTGTGTCTCCGTGGCGCGCACCGAGAATAATGGATCTGTTTGTGTTGTGCTCTGAATGACACATCGAACCCAATCGGCACTAAAACACAGTTTCTTCTAATGCACCTCTGTATTTATCTGCAGATTACCAATACTGATACGGTCTGGGCGCAGCACGTCTTTGTTTGCCAACGGTTTCTGAAGTGTCCTTCTGGGAAGTGGCCACATGTGCCTCCAGCACTGAACACACACTGGGAATTAGGTCTGACACGCACATGGCTGGTTGGCTAGCTCTCTCTCTCTCTCTCTCTCTCTCTCTCTCTCTCTCTCTCTCTCTCTCTCTCTCTCTCTCTCTCTCTCTCTCTCTCTCTCTCTCTCTCTCTCTCTCTCTCTCTCTCTCTCTCTCTCTCTCTCTCTCTCTCTCTCTCTCTCTCTCTCTCTCGCTCGCTCGCTCGCTCGCTCGCTCCGGGGGAGGAGGTGTGGAAGGGGGCGGAGCTTGGCAGCAGAATTCCTCCTTTGTGCTGCAGTTGTAGGCTTGGCTTTGTCTCGAATTTCATGTCGGTTGACGTCTCAGGCCGAGGACATGTGTGCTCGTTAGCTTTCCAAAAAAAAAAAAACGAGCTAAAATGAGCAGCGCCGGAGCCTGGCAGCCCTCGCCGTGCCACAATACCCATCTCCAGTGGGCACAATGAGGGCTTGGCGTGACAGTCTGTCTCCATGCCACTCTACCCAATGGCTCCAGCTGCACGTTGGTCCTATTCCCGCTATGCGAGAGAGGGCTTTTCCAGATGGAATGAGTCCACTTTCCCCTCAGACAGGAATGCACAATCTCCCCCACTCGAGCCAGGATCCAAGCTCAGGTTTTGGCCATTAACCTCTACAAATAAATGACAACGGGCTCTTTTTGATCAGCCCAAGTGGGAGCATATGTGGCAAACCGCTCCTTTGTTTTGTCCGTGAGCCGATGTGGCATGTGGTGCCGATTGAGGCTCTTTTTCTACTGTAATAACTCTTTCCAGTCAGCGTGTTGGTCTTTGAAAGAGAAGTTTCTGCCATCAGGAAGTGCAGCTGGAGGCCTTTTCTTTAGTGCTAAACAGCCTGTTGAATATGAGTCTTGACCGGCAAGGTGACGGACTCTTATTTATGCACCTGTTGGGTTTAAGAGGTCAAGGGTTGTACTACTCTGTGCCCAGCCTCTGAACAGCTAGTGTTCACTTGTGCAGGTGGACTCTCAACTATCAAATGGTGTGGACAGTTGACTTGACAGTGACAGACTGTTGACAGGTTTTACACCCAAATGCACATTGCTAACTTGAATTAACATGCCTACTCTCTAAGCTGGTTTAATAGCATTGGATAGCGTTTTGTGAGTTCCACTGTATTTCAATGGTCTGTGTCTGTCAGTGTGTGTCTATGTGTGTCTATGTGTGTCTATGTGTGTCTGTGTGTGTCTGTTTGTGTGTGTGTCTGTCTGTGTGTGTGTGTGTGTGTGTGTGTGTGTGTGTGTGTGTCTGTTTGTGTGTGTGTCTGTCAGTGTGTGTCTATGTGTGTCTATGTGTGTCTGTGTGTGTCTGTTTGTGTGTGTGTCTGTCAGTGTGTGTCTATGTGTGTCTATGTGTGTCTGTGTGTGTCTGTGTGTGTGTGTGTGTGTCTGTCTGTGTGTGTGTGTGTGTGTGTGTGTGTGTGTGTGTGTGTGTGTGTGTGTGTGTGTGTGTGTGTGTGTGTGTGTGTGTGTGTGTGTGTGTGTGTGTGTGTGTGTGTGTGTGTGTGTGTGTGTGTGTGTGTGTGTCAGTGTTTAAAGTCCTTTTGAAGCGAGTCAGTTCACTTGGTTGCCATCTTGGGCATCTCACATTTTGTTAATAATAATAAAAACTTAAGTCTTTGCACCAACTTTCTTCAATTGTTGTGACTTTACAAAAACATATTGGCTTGATTTGGCTCAAACTATTAAAAACAATTGTTTAAAATAAATCGACAGCTGTATAGAAAAAGGTGTGTATGTGTCCGTGTTGATCGATGTAATATTGACTTTAAACAACTCTATTCCAAACATGGTTATGTAGACACAACAGTAAACACAAGCTCTTTCCAGCTAATATCAACACCAGCCAGTGTTTGCATTAAAAAAATCCCCTCCAAGTTGTTATTAGCCAATCTGTTTCAGTTCACGTTTTCAGTTTTTACAAATGAAAAATTTGGCGTTGTCAGTGCATCCCTAAAGATTGTTACAATACCATTTTTAAATTATCAATATCAATTTTTCTTTTTTTTGCATCTATATGACACATCTTTGTTGACCTACGTTTGAAAATAACTATTTTTAAGTCAAGTGAAAATGTTGGTTATATATTGAGCTTTGTGATTTCTCATTCATTTTTCTACAAGGGGTTATTTCATTTTTATTATTTTATTTTTTTATTATTTATTTTTTTATTTTTTTATTTTGCTCACACACACACAATCCAGATCATTATTTCACTAGTAGAGGGTTCCAGACCTGAAATGTCCAGTAAGGAAGATCTCTAAAACGGGTGTAGTTTAGGGCTTCCAGATCCAGGTTGGGAAATGCTACTTTAGATGCTTTCAAGAGGAAGGTTGACTCCTGTCATGACCTTTTCCTGTTGTAATCCGAGATTTTGGTAATGTTTCACTTCCTTTATCATCCCACGCATGCGAGGTTCACGTGAGGCAGGCTGATGAATATGCATGAGATCTTCGAGAGAGGTCTTCTTCTCTGATCTGTGATCGGCTGAGGGCAGAAGAACCCTTTTGACATTTACCTTCAAAAGAATAATTTACAGAAATATTTCTCTCTCCTACACTGGTGCTCCAATTTCATTGATTAATGCGTTGTGGTTTTGTTAATCAGTCCCTCCAGAAAAACGCGATTATGCGATCGCATGATTTAGTGCATAATCAGCCAAAAACCGCATATTTATGCGGGGGCATTTTTTCAAATTCGCCGCATAAATTGCCGATTTACGTGCAAAATATGCTGGGCTTGCAGGATTTCATAATCCTCGCATTTTCGTTGCAAAATATATCTTAGCAGAAAGTTGCGTTTGCTTCACACGAGAGCCGCCGCTTCCCCCTGTTGCCATGGGAACGTTATGAAGTGACGTAATTACCCGACGTGAACATCATCGAAAAGCTGTAAAACAGGAGCACACTTTATTTTTCTTTTATTCATTTTTACAGAAGTTGTAGCATATTCCTTTTGTAAAGCTACAGAACTCGTTTGACTCATCAATGTTTTGTAAGTTTGATGTGTTTATTAAGGTCTGAAATAAAACCAGATGAGAACTGAAATATTCCAGCACTTTCTGTGATGTAGTTATGTTGCTTATCATAGGAAGGCATAAGAAATGACTCTTTACAGTAAGGGAGGAGACTAGTGAGAACAGGGTGTTGGCGGATCACTTTATTTTCTCTTTTTCATCAATCCGCAGTTTTTGGAAGTTCCCGCAATTTCATTGCATAAAATTGCATAAATATCCCGCATATTCCATCGCATTTTTAAAGAAAACGGGCCGCATAATGAAGGATTTTTGCCCACAACAATCACAAAAAAACTCCTGGAAGGACTGTTCTATGCCTAAAATCCAAGAATATATGAGTACACCAATCCTTAGGTATAATCTAATGTCACCCCTAACCCTGCAAACTAGGGGTGGAATAATATATCGGCTCACAATATATCGCAATACAAAAATGCAAAAATATGTATGGTGGATAGTGACAATATGTATTGTGTATAGTTCACCCAAAATAATGTTACTGTGTGATTTAAAAAAAAAAGTTTTCAGAGTTTTAGTTTCAGTACTACATTAAACTACTATATATAATGTATAATAATGCAATAGGGGAATATTTGTGGGTCCTGATAATGCAAAATGTCCATCAGTGAAAAGTGTTATTTTAAATATATCTAGTCAGTGACCGAGTGCAACAATATTCGTCTAATATAATCATCTATTTTCATCTTCAGAATCATGAATATTGTTATTCTGGTGTCTCTATTGTCCTTGGGTTTCCCAAGTCCAACCCTATTCATTTACACACACAATGTAATCTCAAATTTAGCATTTTAATCAACAGTGCATTTTTTGTTAACCTTTTATCATATGTCTTAGAGTATCGGAATAATATGGTATCATGAGTTCAGTATCGTGATATGTATCGAATCGTGACATGAGGGGATCGTTACACCCCTACTGCAAACGTGGAGATCTAGCAGTGATGTTGTTTGGCCTCGGGTGAGATGAAGCTTCTGAAATGATCGATCGTGTGTGTGTGTCTGCGGGTCGAGGTGAAGCTTGTGTCCTCTCAGGGCGGGTTTGCTCTAGTCCGACTCTTCTCTTGTGTTCTGGAGCTCTGGGTTGTTTCCCGTACAGCTGGCTCTGAGAACAGCTGACTAAACCCGAGCCCAGGAGGATTGTGGGAAGCCGTGGCCCGTCCGCAGGGGGAATGAGAGGATCTTCTTGGCCGAAGCCTTGAAGGAACAGCTGGAAGCAAACGGTGTTCGCATGCGTTCAGAGCCTCTGGTCCTCAGAAGAGCTCAGGAGCGTCTCAGAGATCTGTGCTCAGCAGACTGCGTTGTGGAGGGATGTTCACTTATTGTTAGACTTTTTTTTTAGTTTAAGTTTTATTTTATGTATGTATGTTTGTGTGTGTGTGTATCCTATATATACGTCACACACACAGTAGTCAACATTTGAAGTGGATCAAAAAACTTCATCAAAGTTGTCCTGACAAGAACGGATATTGTTAAAAATTCATGTTTAACTTTGATGAAAGGTTTTGATCCACTTCAAATGTTGACTACTGTGTGTGTATGTGTGCGTATGTATATGTGTGTGTTTGTATATATATATTAACCTGTCTCTTTACTTAAATTTTTTTTAAATGTGTATATATGTACACACTATGTGTGGGTATATATTATGTGGGTATAATGTGGGTGTTAAGTGGGTATAATGTGGGTATAATGTGGGTATAATGTGGGTGTTATGTGGGTATAATGTGGGTGTTATGTGGGTATAATGTGGGTGTTATGTGGTCATAATGTGGTCATAATGTGGGTGTTATGTGGGTATAATGTGGGTGTTATGTGGGTATAATGTGGGTGTTATGTGGGTATAATGTGGGTATAATGTGGGTATAATGTGGGTATAATGTGGGTATAATGTGGGTATAATGTGGGTGTTATGTGGGTATAATGTGGGTGTTATGTGGGTATAATGTGGGTGTTATGTGGTCATAATGTGGTCATAATGTGGGTATAATGTGGGTGTTATGTGGGTATAATGTGGGTGTTATGTGGGTATAATGTGGGTGTTATGTGGGTATAATGTGGGTATAATGTGGGTATTATGTGGGTATAATGTGGGTATAATGTGGGTATAATGTGGGTGTTATGTGGGTATAATGTGGGTGTTATGTGGGTATAATGTGGGTGTTATGTGGGTATAATGTGGGTATAATGTGGGTATAATGTGGGTATAATGTGGGCATAATGTGGTTATGTGGGTGTTATGTGGGTGTTATGTGGGTATAATGTGGGTATAATGTGGGTATTGGGTATTATGTGGGTATAATGTGGGTGTTATGTGGGTGTTATGTGGGCATAATGTGGGTGTTATGTGGGTGTTATGTGGGTATTATGAGGGTATAATGTGGGTATTATGAGGGTATAATGTGGGCATAATGTGGGTATAATGTGGGTATAATGTGGGTATAATGTGGGTATTATGAAGTGGGTCGCACAGCGGACGAGAAGCGCAGCGCCGCGTCGCGCCACGTCTAGGACAACTCCAGGTATCGCACACCGGACGCGCACATTCTAATGGCGCGAGCACAATTTTGAATCAACTCCTGGTAGAAGAGCTGCACGATGTGTGTTTTATCTTGATTTATTATTTATTTTTTTATGTTCATTGAATAATAGCTGATGTTTGAACGTTAATCAAGTAAAAGTGTCTATCACGTTGAGTCTGTTATTTTGTTGTAACGTTATCCGTTGTCTAGGCAACTATGTCACATAATACAATAGTATTTATTTAGCTAGCGTTTAGCTAACCCGAGTGAAAACAGCACGGGGTGAAGCCATGTACATTAACGACAATTTGAGACAAATAAATGTAAATTTAATATAAAACTATGCAAATGGCGCTCTGTGGCGCGGCAGGGTTTTGAACAAGGTCCTGAGCCGTAGCTGGGCGCCGCGGACAGACGCCGAATGGCGCCGCCGGTGTGTGTACACTCATAGAGAATAATGTGTTCGAAATTTAAAGACCTGGCGCTGCGCTTCTCGTCCGGTGTGCGACCCCCTTGAGGGTATAATGTGGGCATAATGTGGGCATAATGTGGGTATAATGTGGGTATTATGAGGGTATAATGTGGGTATAATGTGGGTATAATGTGGGTATAATGTGGGTATAATGTGGGTATAATGTGGGTATTTTGTGGGTATAATGTGGGTATTATGAGGGTATAATGTGGGTATTTTGTGGGTATAATGTGGGTATAATATGGGTATAATGTCACTATTTCCACCGATTCTTGAGCTCGTGGTAGATGCATCATCACATACAAAAAATTCACCCTTGGTTTTCCCCATTTATACATTTTTGACTGAGATGTAAGTGTTCCGAGTCTCCTCGAGGTCAGGATGATGATGGAGGACCGGGAGGGTACGGTGGGCGTCAGCTTCACCAAAGCCCCAAAACGTGTCTGCGAAAGCCTCACAAAAAATAAAAAAGCCGTCTCTGTTAAATATGTTTTCATTTTAAGTTGCAGACAGACACTGGGGCTTTGGTTTATAGTGGAACAAAGCTGAAAGCCACATGTGTGAGCGTGATCAATGGGGCTCGCTGCACGTCGATGTGGCTTTATAGCCCTGCCTATATTTAATTACCCATCAACCCCCACCCGATCGCTACCACGTGTTTGTCGCTTGTGTTCGCTTCTCAAACGCCCCGATGCCGTTGCGACAGTAACGTCTGGGTGGCAAAATAAGCTGTTCCGCGGATCAGTGCTCGTATTAATTTGTGTACTTGCGTGCGAAATGCAACCAGACGTATTTGGGTTACAGACTGTCGAGAGAACCGTGTTCTTTAAAGCCGGTTGGAGGTTTGCTTTCATATTCAATGAAATGGCTCTAATGCATTTCTGTCCTCCCCCATCCCTCTCTCGCCGGCCGGCCGACCTTCGCTCTATTATACTCTCTCTCTTTCTCTCTCTCTATGTCTCTGCTTTTCAGTTGTCTCTCTTGGTCTCCGCTGATCCACAAACTCAAGCACTACTTGTCAAGTCCCTCTCCAAGCTTGTGTCCTTGAGAATCAAACGAAGAGGAAAAAAGCCTTTTGAATTTCAGCTGAGTGTCCGTTTCTCCCGGCTCTTTGGAGGCTTTGTCCCGCTTCCCGGTGAGAACTTGGAGCTGTTTGTTGACATGCCTGCGTGTGTGTGTGTGTGTGTTTAACTGTAAGATGTCCAGTGGTAGCGCTGATAAAGCCTGTGTTTGGTCAGCTCCGGTGATACCGTGGCTCCGCTGGCCCTGTTCTCCTGATAACTGAATATAACTCGGGTTTTCCCGGCTCTCCTCCCCCTTTCCAATCAGACTGGAAGGAGATCCAGGCTCTCCGAGGAACAGTTTCAGCCCTGTTTTTTCCTCCCTTATCACCAAGAAAGAGTCTAAAGATGAGTGTGTCAGGAAAATAGGCCTGACCCTGTGTGATAGATAGCGTTGTTCTCAACTCGTGGTTCACAGACAGCAGGGAAATATTAAATACACATAAAACGCAACAAGTTGTGTATATAGTGGAGTATTTATGTATGTATTTATTTAGAATATGTTATCATAATTATTAATACATTGAATATTTTTTTATATTATTTATTTTATTCATTAGATATATTATATATTAATATTATATTAACATAATATATTTATATTAAATATAATATTGTTTTATGTTAATTATTAAATATATAATATATTAGATGTTTATTTATTTTAAAAAGGTTATTCTAACTATATTCATATTTATTTTTACTAATTTGAAAATATAGTAAATATATTGTTTTATGTAAATTATTTATTAAATATATTATAATTATTAATATATCACATATTTATATATATAAATATTATTTTATTAAATATATTGTTTATAAAATGTTTATTGATTTATTTTTAAATGGATCATTCTAACTATTAATATCAAATATTTATTTATATTAATTTATTTATTAAATATATTGAATGTTTATTGATTTATTTGAAATATTATTTATATTAATTTAATTATTTGAAATGTATAATATACTTTATTTGAAATGTTTATTTATTTTTTGTGAATGCCCATTTCCTCTATTTTTACATTAAAATATTCTTTTCCATCATCTGACATCAAGTTAGTCTTTAATAACACTAATAATTTAATAAGACTGTAATTTTCATACATTATAATGTACATAATATAGCATTATAATTGATGCCTAAATTCTCTTTTTGTTTGTAGTGTTCTTTTACTTTTAGTTAGTCACTTTAATTTACAAAACAATAGAATTTAAATTTTTTTTATGCATGTGAATTATTGGCATTTAGCCCGTTTTCCTGCATGATCTTCTAGTCGCTGCGCTCGCCACACACTCGATGTCCATATAAAAGCAGAAGCGCTTGTGGGTTACAGTGAGAGTCTGGATCTCCTCTCCGTCCCGTGAGCTTTAACCCCGTTTGCGGCATTTCTTAATTGAGAACACAGAACAAATGCGTGTCTCCTCCGCGGAGGAGGCCGGGACGCTTGGCGACTCCATTGTGGCCGGACTGTGCAGGAATTCTGGGAGTTAAAGGTGAGGGAACTGAAAAGGCTGACTGCGCTGTGTGTGTGTTTGGATTGCGCCTGATCTGTGTGTCAAAGCGCCACGACTGTGAACCGGCCAGCTGTCCTCTCTGATGAATGCCCGCTGCTTTTACTGCTTTTAGCTGTTGCTGTTGGAAATGCACAGGACAAAGGGGAATTTTCATAGAGGCTAAAACCAATATCTGACCTGGCGTTCACTCTCCGGCAGAATGCTTTCAATGTGCAACTAACTAGTGCAACTTTGTTTTGAGAGCTTTGGGGGTGTTTAGGATGAGCAGTGGGAAAGTTTCATGTCAGGAAAATGGTCTTGCAGTGTTTCAAAAGAACTGGACTTTTACATTT
This sequence comes from Rhinichthys osculus, assembly GCA_029959095.1. Classification (NCBI taxonomy): domain Eukaryota; kingdom Metazoa; phylum Chordata; class Actinopteri; order Cypriniformes; family Leuciscidae; genus Rhinichthys; species Rhinichthys osculus. The sequence continues at coordinate 29,507,008 of JARWKJ010000024.1, forward strand.
ACAGAAGAAAATGTGCATGCCAGTGCAAAACTCACAGCCAGGGTGGCAGGAGGTTGTGTGTGCTGGCCAGGGCGTTGCTATGCAGTTGCTAGGGTGTTGTGGATGGTTGCTAGGGTGTTGTGGATGGTTGCTAGGTGATTGTTTCTCACCCAACTCTCTGTGATGTTCGAGTCTCTACACCAGCGCAAGTCTAAGTTTTTGCAATTTTATCCTTAATAGTTTTATCTTTTTTTTTTTTGTTGCTGCCATTTTATCTTTTAAAGTTTTATTTTATTTGGTCTTTTTGCCGTTATATCATTTATGCTTTTTGATTTATTTTATTTTCTTTGTTTTATAGGTTTTTATTTTTACTATTTTATAATTTTTTAATCTTATTTTATTATGTACTATTTTTATATATATACATATATTTTTAAATATATATATTATATTCATATATATATATATTATATTCATATATATATATATATATATAATATTCATATATATATATATATATATATATATATATATATATATATATATTCATATATGTGAATATAATACATATATATATATATATATATATATATATGTGTGAATATAATAATAATAATAATAATAAATATATATATATATATATATATTTATTATATTCAGGGTGATATAATAAAAATAATATTTTTATTATATTCATATATATATATATATATGAATAAAAAAATGTTTTATTTTTTTTATTTATATATTTATTATTATTATTACTATTAATATTTTTTTATATATTTTTTTATTTAATTTATTTATTTAAAAAAAAAACAATCATTTTATTTTATTTCACAACAGGTAAAAAAATAGACCAACTCTTCTCAACAAGCTGCATGATTTGACATGTCGTTTGTTATGTCAATTATGTCCATAATTCAAAACATGCAGAACGAGCTACACAGAAAAGTTTACTACCCCAAGTATAAGCAATAGTAATCACGATACATGCCTTAGAGAAAACCACTAATAACTTGCTGCCATCCATTTTGCTCATGAAAGCCAGTAGTGTACCAACCACAGATCTATTATTCAGAGAACTGAGTGCATGAACTTTCCCTCCTATTAGGCCTAAGTGTTGGTTTCACTAAAGCGCAGAATAAAGCAAAAAACAGTCAAATTTCAGTTCTAAACCTGAAATTCTCTCTTTGGTTCTGAGTGGTTGCATTCAGTCATGTTACTTGATTTCCAGTAATAAAAATGGCCAGCAGCAGTTATAGTTTCAGTAAGAAATGGTTATGAATGTTTTGGTTATTTGTAATGAGTCATTTGAAGTTGGCACATTTGAACGTCACATTTGTGGTCCACAACATGCTTGTTGAATCAAGCCCTGACTTTACAACCAGGAATGGAGATGTTGTCAGCAGATTCTTCTGGTTTTTGATGAGATTCTGAAAAATCGTTCACTTGTGGTGTCGTCAGATCTCTGAAGGGCTGTTAATAGTTCAGTCTCGGCTGGTTGTTAGTCAGTAATGCTGTGCAGCTGGTCGAGATGCATTAGCAGCAAGCCGGTTTACTCATTTATCCGCACCAATGTAGCAGTTCCACAAATTTCTATTTGACTAATCTGTCAGTTTTGTTTTGCACTCAAACCACGACCTTATTATTGTACGTTGACCTCACTTTCTCCACCCTGTCCTGTCTCTCCACCCAGGTTGCAATTAGTGAGCGTGGTAATCCTCATTCAGATCGCTCATCCTGGCAACCCAAACTTAAAGAGTGCGTCCTCTTCTGTGGGTCTTCTGATGCAGAAAGCCAAAGACAGTCATTCCCATGGCCATTGCTTTTATTTTAAAGCTAATGTTTGAAGAGGAGCCCACCAGTTTCCTCAAATGAGTCTTGGCAGTGCCATGATGATGGTCGCAATTATACTCCAAATGTCACCGGACCGCCCTCAGAGACGAGTTCTGAGCACTTCTGATCAGCGTGTTGCCAGTAAAAGCCTCAAAATTCATTTAGAACAAAATCGTTTCAGGAATTCTAAAACCGCTTGCGAACATTCCGTAAAAGCCTTCGAACTGCTATTGGTCCGTAATGAAGCTCCGCCTCCTTTAATCGTTTCACAGCCCTATTTTACTCCTTTACCCTAATCGCCATTAATCGCATCCAAAATAACAGTTTGTGTTTACTTAATATATATGTGTGGGTACTGTGTATAATTATTTTGTATACAGTATATAAATACACACACATGCATGTATATATTTAAGAAAAATTTGTTATTTATATATATTAGTGCTGCACGATTAATCGAATTGCAATCGTAATCGCGATGTCAAACCTATGCGATTATATAACGCAAAATGCCGCGATTTTATAAACGCAGCATCTCTTCTTTTTTGTCATCCTTTGACTAGTGTTACATGATCCCGCTCTTATTCGTGCAAATGCTTTAAAACCATTTTCCACGACAAGAAGTCAAAAGAGAGCGCGCTGCCTGTGAATGTCCTGAATGTGACTCACAGAAAAACGCGCGCCAGTATAATGCGCATGCACAGACCGCGTGCCAGAATACAGTTCTCTTTCGAGCTTGAACGAACAATAACACACACAATTATGCCAAAATGTCGTTTTGTCGATTATCTTCATAAGATAAGAGCAGTCTTATGATGGACGAAAAGAGTTGTGCTTGTGAGAGAATGAGGCGCGTGAGAGATCCGCGTCTCGGCAACGGCTGCTCTTAAAGGGCCAGCAGCGAATCCAGCGTTCAGTCGGTAAAGTTAATCAAAGCTCTTGACTAAAGAAGTTTTGTGGGTTTAATAAGGATTAGTCTATATATATATAATTTATAATTCATGCAGCGCAGACTGTTTGATAACTTTATTCAATTTCTGTATATAAATCTGTATATAAATTCTCAATCCTACCTGTTAAGACAGGAAGGGCACAGTTAAATATGACATTTATTATGGGTTTATGTGAGGATTGTTTGAAGTTCACTTAATTTAAAAGCTGTTATTATTATTATTTTTTAAGCCTAATAAATATTTTAAAAGTTGATAGCTTTCAATTGTATTGATGGAATCACTGTAATGTTGGATGGCTATAATTAACGTTTAAAATGTGGGGGGTGTCGTCATTTTTATCCAGACATCAATGGTTTATTGATCATTATAGGTGTTATCAATCATTTAGTTGTTGCTAGTTTGAGTTGAGAAATACACATTAATACACAGAATGATCACTAATCTGTGTGTGCATTTTACTTTAGAACCAAGCAAGTTGACTCATGAAACCATTTGTTTATTATATCGCAATCGCAATATTGATCTCATTAATCGCAATATGACATTTTCCCCAAATCGTGCAGCCCTAATATATATATATATATATATATAAAAATAAAAAACATTTTTCTTAAATATATACATGCATGTGTGTGTATTTATACAAAATAATTATACACAGTACACACACATATATTATGTAAACAAACTTTTATTTTGGATGCGATTAATCATTTCACATGAGAGTGAGAGTAAAATGAGAGTAAGAGTAAAAACATGAACACACAGGAGAAATTGTAGAAATATAGAAGAAATTGATGTATTTAAGTGACACTGACACTGTTTTTCCTGTTTAATACTGTACAGCTGCTTGCTTTATGCTAGTGTTGTCAAAAATAACGATATTTCGATATCTATCGATACTGAAATATCTGAAACCGTTCCGATAATCCTTTTTTGCAGTATTGATACAAAAGCGCTCTTCTCTCTGACGGAGAATTGACACACACCCGCCTCCTCTCACTCACTCGTCTCATTGGCTCCGGTTAATAGTGCTTGTATTGCGCATAATTTGTCATTCCTGCCGGTTTCACGCTCACACCAAAAGCACACGCAACACTGATCTATATAAATGACGCGTGCATAAAGCCGCCTCTCAAACAGCTCGCGAGAGTTGTTTTTTCGTGGCTTATTGCACTTAAACGGCCAAATGCATACAAAAATATGACAAAATGTCCGTCTTGCTGAGTATTCAGATAAATACAGTCAGTTTGGGAACGTAAATAGTTGAGAGAAAACACGTTGTGTAACAGTATATTGTATATGTGCATAAACTGTTAAAGTGACAGCAGCCTAATAATCCTGCATCTGTCTGTCATGTTAATCAAAGAACAAAAGACAAAAAGAAAATCACATTTGCTGATCTTGGTTGAGTATATTGATGCAGTAAAGTCTCCCTGTAGTCAATAATTGTATCCCTTAAAACTCATCTTTGATCACCAAAATGACATTTTTTGAATGTTTTTTTTTTCCTTGAAAAATAAATGAATCATGCCTTAAAATAGCTTAAATGTAACTCGACACCCTTGCAACCTTTAGTATATGCAATCTTATGAATATGCAAATGAGCCCCGCCTCCACTCACTCACTCAGCTCAGAGATCCACTGGTTGACGATCACACGTTGATCTGATTGGTTACAAGGTCGTTTGTGACGTCAGAAACACCAGCGATTTCAAACCGTGTTTTTGAGACTGTCTTTGGTTCACTGCAGTTTTAAGCAGAAAATACTCAGCAATGCTGTCGACTTATGAATTTACACATGGTGTGTCTTAAAACACCACAGACATATAAACAACATCAAACTTGATTTTCGCCACAGGGGGACTTTAACACCTCAGATCCGAGCTGGCGAACTTGTGCCTGAGGTGTGTGACACCCATACAGCCTCATCTTGATGTGTGTGTTGAGGCTCCGTCGAGCAGTTAGCAGTGGGTTTCAATTGACCTAGTTTGGGGGAAATCCTCATTGACCTAATTTGTGGATGGCTTGCTTGCATGTATTCCAGTTCCTCCCCCAGTTACCATCACATGGTCGTCTACTTCTCATTGTTGTCGTCTGCTCGGAGGTCTTCGGGGTTTTGGGCTGGCGGTTTCTTTTGTGCTTTCTGAGTGCGGTTAAAGGGCTGTGGAAGCTTATTGTTGTCGAAGCTTTAGTTTGAAGAGCCCCTCACTCTTCTTGACAATTACGTCCCGAACCAAACCCCGCCCTCTCCTCGGTTCGACCCCTCCAGGGGCGAGCTGGTGTGTCTAAAGGAGAGATTGGGTTCTCTATTGTAAACAGGGCTTACAGCTACCTTACACTGCACACCTAACCCCGCACATTCACACACACACAATGCCGGGCTGAGAGGGAAGCCGGAGGTCTTGTAGGAGGGGTGGGATGCTGGTGAAAGAGGTGGGGAATGCTATTGTCTCCTGGGCCTGCGGTTAAAGACGGGTCTCGTCACAGCAAGTTGAGATCGACCCCCTCCAGACAGTCATGTCCACCGTCTCTCGAGTGTTTCGGCCACCGCCGCAGATCTGAAACTTCTTACAGTGCTTTGGCTCTTTTACAGCTTCCTCTCATGGACGGTTTTGGCTCGGTGAAGTGGTGCTGCCATTTTGTTTGCTCGAGCCATTGAAAGATGGAGCCACTTCAACAACAGCCAAACAAACAATGGCAAAAATCGCTGGGTCTTTCAGCTGCCAATAGTGGTGATATCTGAACAAGACTCAATGTTTTAGGGCTGTGAAACGATTAATCGCAATTAATCACTTCCAAAATAAAAGTTGGAATACATACATAATATGTGTGTGTAATGTGTATACTTATTTTGTATATATAAATACACACACATGCATGTATACATTTAAGAATTTTTTTATTATATATATATATGTCCGAGATGCTGCTGGAAAACGTATATATGTATATATATCCGAGATGCTGCTTTGTTTATATACACAATTATACAGTACACACATTTAAGAAATATTTGCATGTATATACTGTGTATATTTAAGAAATATTTGCATGTATATACTGTGTATATACTGTGTATATTTAAGAAATATTTGCATGTATATACTGTGTGTATATATTATATACACAGTATATATACAGTATATACATGCAAATATTTCTTAAATATGTGTGTACTGTATAATTTTGTATATAAACATACATACACACACATGCATGTATACATTTAAGAATTTTTTATTTATATGTAAAATATTTATATAGAATATAAATTATATATAAATATATACATGCAAATATTTCTTAAATGTATACATGCATGTGTGTGTGTATTTATATGTACAAAATAAGGTAACACGTTATTTGACAGTGTCCTTGTTACATTTACTTACCATAGTAATAACAGTAAATTATGCATAATTACATGCAACTAACCCTCAACCAAATCCTCATCCAACCTAACCCTATAGTAATTACATGCTGTAAATTAGTATTACTCCGTACTTAAATATATAATTACACTGTAACAATGACACCTTAAAATAGTGTAACACATAATAAATATAGGCTACAGCCTACACGCGTATATTATGTAAACACAAACTTTTATTTTGGATCGGGATTAATCGTTTCATATCTCTAAAATGTTTTTCAATTTAAATCTCAAAGGTACCCGAATAATCTGAAATGTATTCGACTAGTGTGCTAGTTTAGATTGGGAGATCTAATACTCACTACATGCTTGTTTTCCAGCAGCATCTCGGACTGAAGGACACACACACACACACACACACACACACACACACTCTTCTAACCCGTCCTCGGTCAGGGACACAAGGCTGCCAGGTGTAATTTGCAGGCAAGGGGACCTTCCTCCTCAGGGGTGACATTTAAATCTTATTTGTGCGTGATGCAGTGAAGTTTCACCTTTTCAAACATGCTATTTGCTCTCCTTTTTTTAGCCAGGCACACGCTGTCTCTCCCCCGGGACTGGAGGATGTTATAGACGCTGTATCAACGCACCGATGAAATAAACATTTATGAGACGGCTGAATTGAAATTCTTGCTTGTGCACAAAGGGAACAGATTAGACTGAGGTCTGTCTGCATAAGCGCTCGGGTTCTCTGAAGCGTCTTGTCCGGTCACATTTCTGTCGGGTGGATCCGTGTCGAACGCCATTACGTCCCCTTGACGAGTTCACTGTTCAGAGTATGTTCATATCTGAAATGGCGTGGCAGTCGACGTCAGGACTTGAGTTCTTGAATTCTTGAATTCTGGGAAGGTTTTGCATTTGCCTGCTGTTTATTTAGTATGTTTGGCGTCACAAGTTCATTTGAACCCTCCACACAAAATAGTGACCAGGATGCAAAGAGTTAAAGGTTGGCGGCTGTGGCGATTATGCAAGCTGTTAAGCGAAAAGGAAGTGCATTACAAAATGCTGAGCTCAGAGGTCTGGCGCGCGGCCAAGCCTTCGTTTTTTTCTCTTTGCCACAGCTGAGGGCTTTCTAAGCTTCCCACCAGTGGGTTTGTCTACTGTTTAGGAATTCTCTCTCTCTCTCTCTCTCTCTCTCTCTCTCGTGTGTGTGTGTGTGTGTGTGTGTGTGTGTGTGTGTGTGTGTAGCGTGACGTCAGCAGGAGTCGAGCAGTTCAGCTCAGGGCCAGGCACGGTTCGGGGTTGGGCCACACAGGGGAGTGTCTGTGGCACATTTGTGTGTGTGTGTGTGTGTGTGTGTTTACTTGGCTGTACTTTCAGGATGAGTTTATCACCAGAAGTTAGATCAGTTTTTGAGCACATCTTCTGTTTCCTGTTTCAGGAACTGTATTCTGTTCCTAAAATTCAGTTTTATATAGTTTTCATAAAAACAAAGACTACAAAGTTAACATGCAGTGACTACATATTCTGACAATTGAATAATGTCTATTTTTCTCAATCCCAGTGATTTATAAATGTTATAAATAGTGTATACATTTTGTAAATATTTTTTCATTAAAATACACTAATATGAAAATATATATTAATGGACAGAAATGCCTATATATCTATATCTATATATATAAACTTAAATTGCCATCAAAATAATACATATACATTATATATATATATATATATGTATATGTATTATTTTTATGGCAATTTAAGTTTTATATTGGTGTCAAAATAATCATGGATATATTATTTAATGTATTGCATTTCCTTAAATATATATATATATATGTATAATATGTAGCCTATGTGTAGGTGTAAATTTACACCATTATATGAGTTACTTTAATAATAAACTAATTTTTATGATACACCTATAAATAACTATTGGTTTCTTTTTGGGATTTTTTTTTTCTTTAGATAAAATGACTGCTCTACTAACATTTTTATATTTTATATAATAATAAAGGTTTGGGCTTAGCTGTACATCAAAAGTCTAAGGTTTAGATGGCCAAGTAAATGTGTGTAATTTTTTATATTTGAAATACTTTGTTTTTATGTTTCATTTTTATATATTTTTTGTTTATTTTATTTTACTTTTTATTTTTGTAGAACGTATTAAAATTGTTTGTATTTTATTTATTTTGAAATATGCTCCTATAATGATTTTAATAATCAATTATATAGCGAATGAGACGCGAGCGTGTGGATGTTTGGTGCGGATGTATGACTCCACCGGCAGTGGAGGAGGAGCGGCTCTCAGACTGAGAGGTTACAGATGACTAGCAGTGTGTGTGTGTGTGTGTGTGTGTGTGTGTGTGCAGCACATCCCCTGTTCCCGCTGTATCAGCTGACTCTCGAGCACAACGGGGGCGGGGCTTGTCTTGGGAGGGGCTTGTCTGGGCAGGTGGGAGGGGCTTGTCTGGGCAGGTGGGAGGGGCTTACAGGCTCCACCCACTGGCCTCTCACATCCACTGCATGTTTCTCAACCCCTCTCTTCGTCGGGCCTCTGTTGCGTGTCTCCTTTCCTCTTGTGCGCGTTATTAGTCAGGTTTTCCAGTCGGTTAGTCTGGGTGTAAATTCCAGGCATACTAACCGAGCAGGCGTCTCTAAGGGGAAGTGAAAAGCTTGCTGAACTGTGCACATCTTTGCTGCTGTTTTCCACTAATAACCACTTGTTTCTTGAAGCCTAAAATTAGTTTTGAAACTAGTAAACTTAAGACTTTAATTTGTAGTTATCTCCTATCATTATAGCCCTGTAGAGCACACTTTAACACACAATAGTCCTTGTATGTTTTTATATAAACTTACTAACAAAGCTTTTGTTGCCATGCTTTATAAAACAGATAATTCTGCCTCAAATATCAGATTGACTCTATTACTAGTTGGAAGACTTTTTATTTTTTTATTTTTAAAGCAATAAGCCACAAAAAGTTGTGCATTATTGTTATTTCGGTAACACTTTACATTAGTTAACATTAATGTATTTACTAACATGAACAAACAATGATCAATACATTTGTTACTGTATTAGTTAATCTTTGTTAACGTTAGTTAATAAAAATACAGCAGTTCATCATTTGTTCATGTTGGTTCACAGTGCATTCACTAATGTTAACAAATACAGCCTTTGATTTCAATAATGTATTAGTAAATGTTGAAAAATAATATTAATAAATGCTGTAGAAGTATTGCTCATTCTTAGTTCATGTTGACTAAGGTAGTTATTTACTAATGAACCTTATTGTAAAGTGTTACTGTTATTTCTTTCTTTTGCACAGCTTTATTAAATGACAACTAGATCTTTGGTGTTTCGTGAGTTTAGCACATAAAACGGCATTGAACGCGTTGCATGTTAAGCAGAAATGCTCTCCTGAAGCACATGGCGTTCCCAGCCTCATGCACATCTAGCTATCTCTGATATTATGTGGCGAAGGGGAGTAAACGTGGTTCATCCTATTTATAAATCCCACTTCCCCCTGATGGGCAGGGAGGGGTCCAGAGCGGCTCCTGGGATGAGGAGAGGCGGATGGTCGTGGCCTGGCACAACCCAGCGGTGATATAACTCATTACCCAGCAGGCCTTGACCACGTCAAACCTCGCGCACGATGGGTTAGACGGCCACATTTCCACCCTGTTTATTCCTGGAGAGTCTCTGGAAGTCTGCTTTACCAAAACCTAGAGGATTTTTAGGCAACCTAGACGAACATGAAGTCTGTGCTAAATGAAAATGAGCAATTAGCATAAATAAGGTAAGCCCAGAATGCATTGCGACAAACTGGCCAATGATGAAATGTCAGTTTGCATAGTTTTTTTTTTTTGTTCTGTACTGAAAAGTAACAGAGGAATTATAAATGGTTCTATCTTATAAAAATGCATTATTTCTATGGATGCACAGATACCGATAATTCTTTATATTTGAAAGCCGATAACCGATATATCGGCTGATAAATCTAAATCCAAATTTTTATATAATTTTTGAGTGCCTGATTACAAAAACAAAAGTCTCATGTCCCAAGCACACAATTATAATGTTCTCATTATAATTTTATGTAGCCGATATGACAGACTTGCGCTGCACATGTTGCACTGAACTGTATTTTCCTTTTTTGAAGTGATTCCAATCATATTTCAAGCAATTCAAAACCATCATGTTGAACAGTGCGCATCTGAAGAGAATAATCCACTATTTATCGGCTTTAAAATATCGTGCCGATAACGATAGCATTAAAAATGAACATATATCGGCCGATACCGATATAGTTATTCCTAATTATTTCTGTTGTCACTCTATTTAGCTGCTCAACCGGCTGAAAAGTGCCTAAAACCAGCCGTCACATCTGAGACCAGCAAGGATTGGTTGATTTTGCAGAGAAAGTTCACCATGTTTTGGAGCATATCTTATCTCAAACTACCGCTCTATTTCTTTAAGTGGCTGATGGCTAACGCTAATGGTTAGCATGGTTAGTCTCGAGTAGTAGCTTTCCACTTCCTCGGCCGGCCTGAATGTCAGCACTGTTGTTCCCCGCAGTGATGAAGTGGACCAGCACTCATGATAAAGGGCAGGAACGTTATATTTAGGAGCTTTTACCTCCAGTGTTCAGGCTCAAACTTTAGCTTTGCTTATCTTGTTTTCTCCCTGCCTGCTTTACTGAGATTCTTTTCCACAGGTTGATTTAGCCTGTTTTTGCTTTTGGTTGTTACCTTTGGGTTTGAGCGTTTTAAAGGGGACCTATTATCCCCCTTTTAACAAGATGTAATATAAGTCTCAGGTGTCCCCAGAATGTTGTACATGCCAACATTTAAATGAATGTAAAACATGCTGTTATATCTTTAAATGCTAATGAGCTGCTGAGCTCTTAAAGGTTCGAGACGACATGATGACAGAATTTAAATTTTTAGGTGGATTATAAAACTAACTCTATTGAAATCATATCATTTACATCAACGATACAATACATATTGTCACATTTTTATATTGCGATGTTACAATGTTTCGTTACACCCGTTATTAATGCTAGTTCAGGAAAATTGGGATATTTTTCCAAAAATTTTGCACAAAATGTCCCAATTTACCAGAATTCACCCTCTATTTTTTTAAAAAATAATAATAGCTTACTTAAATATAATTTAAGGACTCCATCTCCTTCAAACACAATATGTATGTCATTATTTATTTGTTTGTTATAATCTTTTTATTCATTTATTTTTGTGGTCATTTATTATTAGTAAACACTATCATCACATAAATAAAATTCCTAAGACTTCATACATATTTTGGGTTATGTTGTTATTATTAAAAATAACAAAATATAACATTAAATAATAAACACAAATTATTCATTATAATCATTTTAATCTATATTTATTATTATAATCATTGTAATTGTATATTTATTATTGTTGTAGTTGTTTTTATTAATGTTGTTATTATTATTTTGTTAAATTGTGGTGTTTTTAAAACAATACATCCCAAAATATGTATGAAACCTTTAAAATTATATTTTGTGGTGATTTTTATGTTTGCTAATACCAAATTACCACTGTTTTATCAGAGTAGCTGTAGTAACTATTGGCTATTTTTAGTGCATTTGTGTACTTATTTTATAATTTTTACACATTTTTATTTATTGTGTACTTAAAAAAAAGTCACCTTTATTTTTATAGCGCTTTATACAATACAGATTGTTTCAAAGCAGTTTTACAATGATAAACATGTTCAATTCTGCTGTAAATCAGCTCTAAAAAACAATAATAAACTTACAATAACTGTGTAAAGTTATCAAACGAGTTCAATCTATAAAGCAGCTCTGGAGAGAATCAGTTCTCACCCAATAGTGTCAGTGATATTGAGTATTTAGTGGTAAGGGAAGGTTAATAGTGAGTACTCTGTGAATGCCACATGTTTGTTGAGCTGCTCATATATAGGTGTTTTCTGTAGTTTGAGCAAGTGAGGCCGATGTTGTGCTGTATCGTGTGGATATTTGAACAGCTTCAGCGCTCTGCATGTCGTCCGATCCCGAGCGCCAGGTGATCGGTCCCGTTCCCTCGCCGCGTGTCTCCAAGAACCTGGTTTTCCGTTTCATCCTGTAACATGAATCAAGGCCCGAGTGTGTCCCACCCACAGTGAGGAGGCCTAGGAAACAGGTGTACGCCTGTTTTTTCTTTCCCGTTTTGCGTATCTGTGTGTGTACGAGGGGTTTGGCGGGGAGTTCCTGGAGTTACACCCTCCTCCTCCTCCTCTCGTGTGTTTTGGGAAAGCGATCCGCTGAGTAAACAGAGTGGTGTAAGAGAGCCGGTTGGTTGACGGCACGGTAAAGGCTGATTGTTGTGAAAACAGCACTGGGCTGCAGCTGTGCTTTTCCAGGCCTCAGGAGCCGCGAGGAGAAGACCTGTGGCACGCTGTCTACTGACGGGACCACACACACACCAAGACTTACACACTCCAGCAACGCCTACCTATCAGGGCCCGTATTCACAGAGTTTTTTAATCTTACCACTAGGAGTCCTTCTTAGAGAGGTTCTGAAAGGTATTCACAAAACAAGTTTTACTAAGGAACTCCTAATATAAGAGTTGTTGCTGTTGATGAAGTCTCTGTGAAAGTGAAAGTGCGCACAGTGCTTGGTAGAGAAGCGTAGCAGACAGACAGATGGAAGGATAAATATATATATATATATGAACTACAATAGGCTTTCATGCTTGAATGTTCAAAAAACACATTATTTTCCTCATATTCTCCATTGTTGCGGCTCCTCTCTTCCCAGTCTGTCAGTAACGCTCTGTTTAGTTCCTGTCTCTATGAAGCCCCTCCTTCTGAAAGCACACTGTGCTCTGATTGGTCGGCTGGAGCAGTGTGTTGTGATTGGTCGAGCGCTTCGTGTGTTTGGGAAATGTCCCGCCCCTTACCATAACCGCCAGTTTAACACACTACTAACTAACTCAACCAGGCCCCGCCCCTTTATTCTGCGTATTAATTATTATAATGAGGAATATTGTGACGTGTTCGTTCCCGGAAGAAACTCAAGACTACAATGGAGGCGTTTCAGGGAGTTCAGAAACAGTGACAGTCTGACACTGATATAGAGAATAACACTTTTTTTTTTAATACTCAAACCGCAATATTACACACTAAAGAAAGATGATGGAAAAAAGCATAATAAAAACCCTTTAATGATTGATTAATGATTGCCCTACAATGTGCTTCAATCCACATGAAGAAAATACATACATTTCTGACCTCAATAACAATCCAGCATGTTTATTCAGACTAAAACTCACATCTGAAGACGTTATATTGAATTCACAGGGAATTTCCAAACTCAATTAGTTTAGTATTTGGCTATGGAATTGAATTTGCTGAAGTATTCATAAATGTTTTGTACAGAACACATATTTAGCTGTGAATGTGCGTGCAGTTTATATAAGGCTGCGATTATATTCATCAATGTTTTTTCCAAACGTCTCATGAGATCAATTATTTCATTTGTAAGCAGGGAAGCAGCTCCTCCTCGACCCCGCTCAAGGTTTCCAGCTCCTGTCTTTCGTTTTGGGATTGCGACGACTATATTTGGCTGCTGTTATTTGACATCTAATTTCTGTTCTTGAAGTGGCGAGCGCTGAGGGGACGTGGTAGTAATCGCTCCATCGACTGTTTTAGCAGACGTTAAGAAATGCGTTTGATCCGCTTCCGTGTGTTTGGGTGGTCTGGAGAAGAAAACAAACTGGTTTGTGTAGAAATGGAGCGAGGGTTTCAGGATGGTTAACTTGGTTTCTGGGACGTCGCAGTGTTGGGCTCGGGCTAAAATTGGCTACTTTCGAGACACACTGGCCTCTTTGGGAACTCTCGGGTGACCCGCCTTAAGGGCGCGGAGGGGTTGAAATGTCAGCGTTTAATAACTTGCACATGAGAAATGCACGTTTTCTTAGTATGCTGGGTTAATGAAAAACAGCACAGAGATTTTTTTTCTTCCCTTTCTAGTCTTAAAGGGGGCCTATTATGCCTTTTTTCAAAGTCTTGATGTAGTTTCAGGCTCTACTAGAACAGGTTTTCCTGCTTGAATGTTGATTATTCTCCTCATATTCTCCATTGTTGCGGCTCCTCTCTTCCCAGTCTGTCAGTAACGCTCTGTTTAGTTCCTGTCTCTATGAAGATCCTCCTTCTGAAAAGCACACTGTGCTCTGATTGGTCGGCTGGATCAGTGTGTTGTGATTGGTCGAGCGCTTCGAGTGTGTTTGGGAGATGTTCCGCCCCTTCCCATAACCGCCAGTTTAAAACACTACTTACTAACTCAACAAGGCCCCGCCCATTTATTCTGCATATTAATTATTTAAAAGAGGAATATTGTGATTAGGGCTTCACATTAACACCCGCCAGCAGAGGTGTGTAACGCAATCACTCCTACTAGCCACTTTGGCAGGTTGAATTTCATATATAAAATATACATTTATCAATTGTAGTCTTTTAAAAGGGCTTCTGAAATAATAAACTAAGTGCAATGTCAAAAATATTGATTGTTCAATACACTGAAATCTCTGAAACTCTTCCAATACTCATTTTCCACAGTCTCTCTCTCTCTCTCTCTCTCTCTCTCTCTCTCTCTCTCTCTCTCTCTCTCTCTCTCTCTCTCTCTCTCTCTCTCTCTCTCTCTCTCTCTCTCTCTCTCTCTCTCTCTCTCTCTCTCTCTCTCTCTCTCTCTCCAACACCTCCCTCCCTCCCTCCCTCCAACAGTGAGTTACACACAAACCCGCCTCTCCTCACTCACTTGTTTCTTTTGCTCCGGATGAAAATTGTAGGTGTTACAGGACTTGATTTTTTTTTTGTGCATGTATTGAGCATAATTTTACTCATTCCCGCAGATGTTGTCCTCACATCCAAAGTGCGGCACATAAACCCTCCTCTCAGTGCTAAATTGAGTTATTTTTCGCTCATACAAAATGCCGGCCTTGGCGAGTATTCATGTAAACACAGTCAGTTATGTTTTCAGTGAACGTGAACAGTTGAGAATGAAAACGCATGTGTGTATCAGTATATTGGATCCGAGCATCAGGTCTTAAAGTGACAGTAGCCTAATAAACCTGCTGTCAAATTATGAGATAACATTAAAAATATGTATGTGGGCAGTTCTTCCCCATAGTATCGGGCAAAATTGTGGACACACACACACACACACACACAATTTTGTGGAAAACCATTAGCCATAGTGGTTCGTTCCCATAGGAAAACTCAAGACTACAATGGAGGCGTTGAGTACATAGACTACATATTTCATCCTACAATGGAGTTTGGAAACACTGACACTGAAATAGAGAAGAACTGGAGCTTTTTCATGCTCAAACAGCAACACTACACACTAAACAAAGATGTAAAAAAGCAGATTAGGACACCTTAAAAAATGGTTTAACATCTTTAATCGGTACATGTTGACATAATTTGGCTAGTTTGTACCAAGTGACCGATGAATTTGTGCCAAAATACTTTGTTTTTAGGGCGCCAACAACAAAATAAGAAGCTTTTTTTATACCAATTGCACATGTTTTCCAATCATGCTGGTTCGAGGGAAAAGCGCAACCATTTTCCCCTGTTTTTTCTAGTCTTTAAAAATGGTTTGACGCTATAAAGTTTGTCCTTGTTATGACCGTGGCTCCTTCTAACCAGGTGGCGTCTCACTGTTCATCTGATCAGGCAGTGGACTGAACACACTTTACACTCGCGTCAATAAGATGGTGGCCTGATACTGGCCTCCAAAGGTAAACACCAAAAACACGGTTTGCATCATTAAACACCGTGTGCTTCGAATCGCTGCCGTCTTCCCAAAGCAAACATTCCCTGGCTCCGATGTCTTCCAGCATAATGGAAACCACTTGTTTGTTTGCACGAGCAAAAGTTGAGCAATGCATTGTGGGTATCCCTGTGAGATCAAGCAGCGTGAGGCCTTTCCGTCTGAATCTTGTTGCTGTTTTCGATATGCTCTGTTGTTTGTTAGCTTGTTCTTTCTCCTTGTTTAGTTGCTGTGCTGCATTTCTCTGCCTTTTTGGATGTGTAGGTCAGCGCTAATTGGACGTTTCGAGGCGGAAATACTTGAAAAGGTCGTTCTCCGGGTGGAAAGGTTACGTGCATGTCTGTTTGAAGGCCGGCATGGGACGTAGCGCTCCGGCTCCGTTCGACGGGAGAGGATTTACGGAGGAAATTTGCAAAGCACTCAGACTTGTCGATCTCTGGAAGCACGGGTCTGTCTGCACACATCTCTGCTGTGCTTCTCATGGGCGGAAAAAAGCCCCGGCCGCCATTCTTCTTCATTTACTTTGTCAGGGTGTGTGTGAGAGTGACTAGCCTCGCTGTCGGCCAGAAAACGAGGAGTTATCAATCTCCTCAACTCTGTAGCGTCACATCCAGCGCGTGTCTGAGAGCAGTTTCATGATGCTTTGTGTTTGTTTTGAAGGTCACCTGGTGTGTTGTCTATTAATATGAAAAGTCATAAGTGGATAAATGATGACAATTTGACTTTTTTGGGTGTATTATCCCTTGAACTCTACACAATTGTATATGGTTAGAAGGGAATAAATCACAAAATGCTACATGCAACTGTCCTCCAGATGGGAACCACCACTCTAGAGCAAAGTCTCGAGGCAATTCATGACGAATGACTAGCCGGACTTTACGATTGGCTCTTTTATTCAGAAGGCGGGGCTTATTCCGTCATATAGAGTTTAATAGAGGAAACTGTGAACGCGAGTAAAACAAATGATTATCAGTTTAAACTAAAGCTTGGACTCGATATAATGTTCCTTACAACTTACCAAAGATCCAGTGATTATGGATATTGACATGGTATGGTAATTTATTTATATAGCACAATTAAATACAATTTACATTGTCCAATGTGCTTTACAATATTAATAAAAATCATAAATCTGCAGCAGGAATCCATTTTCCTCACATTTATATGTGATTTCAAGCTGGGGAAATATATAAACTGAATTTGCCTGTGAACGCTTTATATAAATATAATATAGGTTTAAATCCATGTGATCACTTGTATCAATGTTATATACATCATCATATCGTCCAGCCTTAAAACTTAATTTTTTGTCATTGTTTATTTAAAATAAATAACCCAGTTATGCAGAATATACGGTGGTAAAGAAAGATTTAATTGAAGAGTTGTAAATACAATATATAACAATACAATATACAGGTGAAACTTGAAAAATTTGAATATCATGCAAAGGTTCATTTATTACAGTAATTCAACTTAAAAGGTGAAACTAATATATTATATAGACTCATTACATGCAAAGTGAGATATTTCAAGCCTTTATTTGTTATAATTGTGATGATTATGGCTTACAGCTTATAATTTGGGGTTTTCATAAGCTGTGAACCATAATCATCACAATTATAACAAATAAAGGCTTGAAATATCTCACTTTGCATGTAATGAGTCTATATAATATATTAGTTTCACCTTTTAAGTTGAATTACTGAAATAAATGGACTTTTGCACCATATTCTATTTTTCGAGTTTCACCTGTATAGGGTATGATTCGACCCCAGGTTCAGCATATTGACACAATGATAACTGCGAGTGTTTGATTGGATAAACCATCGCGACCATAGCAGCGGTAAAGCGGAGTAGTAGCTCCTCTTGTACTAGCATCGCGTTTCTAGCATATTGTAATGTGCCTTCATCCCAAGCTGCGTATTATATTGTCCTGCTGTGCCACAGTGCCAGTCTGAAGTGTGTGTGAACTCCTCGGGGTTTTACCTAAGTGCTTTAATAAAACTGACCACAGAGAAAATGTCTTAATTAAAGTCCTGCTAATTGTCTTGTTGCCCCGGCTCTTCCATTAGCTGTGCTTTAAGCGTGATCTGTGCGGGCAGTAAATCCCCCTGCCGGCCGAGCGCTGGCATCACTCACAGATCTAGCAGCGCCACAGCTTATAAAACTGATATATGACACCAGGTATAATTATTTGTCATAAAAACACAATAAATGTCAGTGTAGCATGTGCGCGGTAAGCTGAAGACACTTCACGGTCTCCTCAGGTCGTGTGTGGAGTAATTATGATAGAAGATGCCTTCACTTAAACACCTGAAATGTTGTGTGTTGTGATGTGCTGTACTCGATCTAAAACCAATTTAAATGACATTTTGATCTTTTTTATTTTATCATATGATCAGTTAAAATGTGTGTGTATATATATATATATATATATATATATATGTATATGTGTGTATGTGTGCATGTATGTGTGTGTATATATATGTGTGTGTATATATATATGTGTGTATATATATATATATATATATATATATATATGCACACACACACAGTGCACTGCAGTAGTCAACATCAGTGGATCAAAAAAGTTGCATCTAAGTTGTGTGTGTGTGTGTGTGTGTGTGTGTGTGGTCAGTGTCTGTCTGTGGGCGAGTCTCATGAAACATGTACAGGTCATATTTCATCCTAAAATCAAAAATTTCATGGAGAAATTATACTTTGCTCAAAGAACAAAGATATCAATCTATCCATATCTCTCTATTCACTCGCTCTATCTATCGCTCTATCTATCTATCGCTCCATCTATCTAACGCTCTATCTATCCATCCATCATTCTGTGTATCGCTCCATCTATCGCTCCATCTATCGCTCCATCCATCTATCACTCTATCTATCTATCGCTCTATCTATCGCTCTATCTATCACTCCATCCATCTATCGCTCCATCCATCTATCGCTCTATCTATCTATCGCTCCATGTATCTATCGCTCTATCTATCGCTCTATCTATCACTCCATCCATCTATCGCTCCATCCATCTATCGCTCCATCCATCTATCGCTCTATCTATCTATCGCTCTATCTATCGCTCTATCTATCGCTCTAACTATCTATCTATCACTCCATCCATCTATCGCTCCATCCATCTATCGCTCTATCTATCTATCGCTCCATGTATCTATCGCTCCATCCATCTATCGCTCTAACTATCTATCGCTCCATGTATCTATCGCTCCATCCATCTATCGCTCTAACTATCTATCGCTCTAACTATCTATCTATCACTCCATCCATCTATCGCTCCATCCATCTATCGCTCTATCTATCTATCGCTCCATGTATCTATCGCTCCATCCATCTATCGCTCTATCTATCTATCGCTCCATGTATCTATCGCTCCATCCATCTATCGCTCTAACTATCTATCGCTCTAACTATCTATCTATCACTCCATCCATCTATCGTTCCATCTATCGCTCTATCCATCTATCGCTCCATCTATCGCTCCATCCATCTATCGCTCTATCTATCGCTCCATCCATCTATCGCTCTATCTATCACTCCATCCATCTATCGCTCTATCTATCGCTCCATCCATCTATCGCTCTAACTATCTATCGCTCTAACTATCTATCTATCACTCCATCCATCTATCGCTCCATCTATCGCTCTATCCATCTATCGCTCCATCTATCGCTCCATCTATCTATCACTCCATCCATCTATCGCTCTATCTATCGCTCCTATCTATCTCTCTATCTATCACTCCATCCATCTATCGCTCTATCTATCACTCCATCCATCTATCGCTCCATCTATCGCTCCATCTATCGCTCTATCTATCTATCGCTCCTATCTATCGCTCCATCTATCTATCTATCTCTCGATCTCTCTCTATCTATCACTCCATCCATCTATCGCTCTATCACTCCATCCATCTATCTCTCCATCTATCGCTCTATCTATCTATCGCTCCTATCTATCGCTCCATCTATCTATCTATCTATCTCTCGATCTCTCTCTATCTATCACTCCATCCATCTATCACTCCATCTATCACTCCATCCATCTATCGCTCCATCTATCGCTCTATCTATCTATCGCTCCTATCTATCGCTCCATCTATCTATCTATCTCTCGATCTCTCTCTCTCTCTATCTATCACTCCATCCATCTATCGCTCTATCTATCGCTCCATCCATCTATCGCTCCATCTATCTATCGCTCCATCTATCTATCGCTCCATCTATCTATCGCTCTATCTATCTATCTCTCGATCTATCTATCGCTCCATCCATCGCTCCATCCATCCCTCTATCTATCTGTCACTCCATCCATCCATCGTTCTGTCTATCGCTCTATCTATCTGTCGCTCCATCCATCCATCCATCGTTCTGTCTATCGCTCTATCTATCGCTCTATTTTATCATATTTTTTGCATAAAGAAAAAGATGTGAAGTATGTTTGTTTGTGCATGTGACCCCGGCTGGTGTTGTGTGTTCGTGCTGCTCTAGATTCACTCGGGTCGTGATGAATAGCAGAATCTCTCCTGCGTTTCTTTATATTGCCTTCCAAATCTGCGCTTACTTTCATTATTACCTTCTCCGTCCTCGGGGAGCGTTTGAGAGAAAAATAATTTTGCTTATGAAGCTCGCTGCGCTCGTCGTCTGAGAGGTAAAGTGTGTGTGTGTGTGTGTGTGAATGAACACAGCGCTGGAAGTGGCCACCTGGAGACCGCATGGATAATTAGTTGATATGCGGCGTGATCTGCGAAACATCGCTTCTTTTGTTGAGATAGAAAATGAATAGAGTTGTTTCCTGAGATGGATGGTGGTTTGCATTGAGGAATCCCCCTTAAACAAGTCTAGACGCACTTTATTCTTCATTATTCTTCATATACAGTATTTACAGTTGTATTTAGAGTTCCCTGTTGGGATGTAATTCAAGATTTTTGTATCGATACATTTCTTTTACATAATCTGTAGTATTTGTATAGTCTTGTGCATATTTTGTCTCAAATATTTGTTTTCTGTATCTCTGTTATTCACTCCTCAGTGTAACTGACCAGTTTTAATCATTTTTATGGTAACACTTACAATAAGATTCATTAGTTAAACATGAACTAATAATGAGCAATAAATTTGTTACAGTATTTATTAATCTTTGTTAATGTTAGTTAATAAAAATACAGCTGTTCATGTTAGTTCACAGTGCATTAACTAATGTTAACTAATACATCCTTTGATTTAAATAACGTATTAGTACATTTTGAAATTAATATTAACTAAGATTAATAAATGCTGTAGAAGGATTGTTCATTCTTAGTTCATGTTAACTAAGGTAGTTCACTAATGTTAACTAATGAACCTTACTGTAAAGTGTTACCATTTTTATTATTTTATATATATATATATATTTTGTTATTTTATTTATATATATATATATATATATATATATATAATGATAACAAAATATATAGTACATATATATATATATATATACATACAATTTTATTATATATTTTATTATTATAATTTTTTTTATTATTATAATTTATTTTAAAAAATCACTTATTTAGATTTTTGCTCACTGTTGGAAGAGCTGATTGGTTGTCTTAGCTGATCATTGTGTATGTTAAAACGATATCAAAACAACAATAAAAGTTTGATAAAATAAAGCAAGCAGTCTAGACGCAGGTCGAGTGTTTACTCCGGGTCGGACTATCTTGAACGGGCTGTTGAGTGTTAATGACGCGGCACATCTTCTGTTTCCACACACACACACACACACACACTCACACACACCTGCACATGACCAGTGCAAACGGAGGATAAAGCGCTTCTTATGTAAGTGTTGTTGCTGAAAACATGGATTTGCACCAGTTCCTCTGCGCTGTTCTTTCTGCTCTTGAACACTGGTTAGAAATCGCTCCTGGCGTCGTCTTTCTCCACATCCTACAAGCTAACGCTTTTCTCAAGTGAGGGAATATATTTAGCGGTGTGGAAGAGGCGTATAGGTGGACTCTGCTGGGTCAGCACATTGAGAAAGGAAGTGAAACTTGAACATTCATCCTTTTTCTCTTGTAGCAACAGTGGGCCGGTCCCACCACTAACAGGAGATGTGCTATTACTGGGAGAGTGTGTGTCTGCACCCGTTAGGCAAGAGGCACACACACCATTAAATAGCCGTTTACAATGTATTGTGTGTGTGTGTACTAGGCAGTAAGGATATACTAGGATTGTCATGATACCAACTGACACCACTAAGTATTTTTAAATATATTTATTATTTATATTAAATATATTTAATTTTAAATGTTTATAATTTTATTTATATTAATTTCTAGTTTTGTAATAAGTACAAGCAGTAGGACAAATGAAAACAGTTATTTTTAATATATTTACTCTAATTTATATTTTTATTTTTGTATAGATTGTTTTTTTATTTATTTAGTTTTTGTTCTTATTTATTTGAATGATTTTGAGGGTTTTTTATAATACACTTGAAAACCGTTGTTTATATATTCAACTAATTTGTTTTATTTAGTTAATTTTGTTTTTGTTTATCTACATTTTTGTTTTTATTGATTTTGATGTTTTTTTTATAATCCACAAAAATACAAACAGTTGGACAAATGAAAACTGTCATTATTCATATATTTAATTTATTTAGTTAATTGTTTTTTTTTTATAATCCACAAAAATACAAGCAGTTGGACAAATGAGAACAATAGAACAAAGACACCAATGAAGTGAACAGTGCTTTAAGTGCTTAAATATTGGAACCGGCCCAAACAGGAAGTGAAGTCAGCCATCCACGGCTCATGGACTCTCTGGGCGCTGGGCGGCTGGGATTAATACACACTCATTAATATCTGCTTTACTTCCTAGTTAATGGACGATTCTCCGCCTCTTCTGGATCGGCAGCAAGGGCGCTTAAATTAATATTCAAATGAGCATCTGCATTATTCAGTCCTACCTTTGTAGTGGCACAGGGCAGTCACACACACACACACACACACACACACACCTGTTCACCAACAGTAGACTGAGACTTCCTCATCCTCTCTCCTTCTTTACACTGTCCCTGTATCACTTTTCAGGATTTCATTGTACTTTTAATGCGAGTGGTTTTGTTTTGCTTTGCTTTTTTTGTTGTTTTGTTTATATTAATGTATATTATATATTATATATTTTTTTTTTGTTTATATTTATTTTTATATATTTAAATAATTTGATATATTTTATTTATTATTTTATATATATATATATATATTTATTTATTTAAAAAAAATATATATATTTTTCACTAAAATTCTTTCTAATTATTTTTTTATTTAATATTTGTATTTGATTCACTGGGAAAACTGATCAGTTTGAAATAAAGCCTGATCATTTAAAATGCTAAGTTTAAAAGCACACAGTCAGAAAACATTGTAAGTTTGTCGTATTTTTGCTCATCTGCTAAAGAGAAAACCGTGCGCTCAGTTGAAACAACTACATCACACACAACCAGAGCAAACTGAACATGTGTCTGGAGTTTGATTGATGCATTAACACTCAATCCAGCATAAATGAACCCTTTCCTTCTCTGTGTCTCAGGTTTCCATCTCAGCGGCACCGTAACAGAACCGGCCACGTCGTCCGAACCCGAGATGGTGTGTAGCGTCGCCATCAGCTTCGACCGCTGCAAGATCACCTCTGTGACGTGCGGATGCGGGAACAAGGACATCTTCTACTGCGCACACGTGGTGGCGCTCTCCCTGTACCGCGTACGGAGGCCCGAGCAGGTCAAACTTCACCTGCCCATCTCAGAGACTCT
Organism: Rhinichthys osculus; assembly: GCA_029959095.1. Taxonomy (NCBI): domain Eukaryota; kingdom Metazoa; phylum Chordata; class Actinopteri; order Cypriniformes; family Leuciscidae; genus Rhinichthys; species Rhinichthys osculus. The sequence continues at coordinate 29,530,809 of JARWKJ010000024.1, forward strand.
CTTCCAGATGAACAGGGACCAGTTGCAGAAGTTTGTGCAGTATCTCATCACCGTCCACCACACCGAGGTTCTGCCCACGGCACAGAAGCTGGCCGACGAGATCCTCTCGCAGAACTCGGAGATCAACCAAGTCCACGGTGAGACCCGCTTCAAGAGCGCTTCACGTCACATCCCTACAATCTCACTATTTTTTTATTTTTTTTATTTTTCAATCTAAAAAACTGGACGGTTTTAAAAAATAAAGCCTAATTATTTAAAATGCAGAGTTTCATGGGAGGGGCTATTTTCTGTATTTGTAGCATATTTTTATTTCTACGGGCATTTTATTTATTTATTTATTTAAATTTTGCATCCTCTGTCTGATTCCTAGAATTAAACGAGCTGTTTTTGCTGATGCACCTTTAAGATTACTGACATTTGATTAGCCTTTTTTTCCATATGTTACATAGGATGCCTGTAAATATAGTCGGTATTATGTTATAGGGTTAGTTCACCCCAAAATGTAAACTCTGTCAGTAATTACTCTCCCTCATGTTGTTCAACCCCGTAAGACTTTCGTTCATCTTCAAAACACAAATTAAGATATTTCTGATTAAATCTGAGAGCTGTCTCACTCCTCCATAGGCTTCTGAGGGTTCGAAACTTGCCTCAGCAGTTCTGTGTTGTACGTCACCACGTAGGCTCACGCATCACACACACGGCCAGCGTCGGCCAATGGTGACGTACGCAGAACTGCTGGGGCTATGGCAAGCCGTTTTAACATTTAATCATTTAAACCTACTCTATTTTTATGCTACTAGTACTTTTTTTTTTTTTTTTATATTAGTATCTATTCCATTAAGTACTAGTACGTATTCATAACCTATAGTGCTTGTTCTTTAGATACTAGTGCCTTTTCTGTAGATACTAGTGCTTATTCTTTAGGTACTAGAACCTTTTTAAAGATACTAATACTTATTTATTAGATACTACTACTTACTATAAGATACTACTACTTATTATTGGATACTAGTACTTATTCATTAGATACTAGTACTTATTTCGATAGTGACTATTAACTATTCTTTTGTTACTAGTAACAAATTTAATTTTTGTCATACAGCCTGCAGCCCTGCGTTTCTCAAAAATGCACTTAACATAGACGCGCAAGTGTAAGCGCGCTGAAGTGCTAAAATGTCAATCACACATCACTGTAACCCATTACGTCCTATAAAATTTGGCATAATGTTATTTACCGGTCCATACGATGATTAGAACCACCATTCGTTTTCCCTCACATTTTTCGCAATGTCTGTTATCGCCTCCATGCTTTTCTGACAGTGTCGCGTATTTTTAAAATTGATTGACAGCCCTGGCTTAATACTTTCATTTAGTCAAATATCCATCCACATGATGGCGCACTAGTTCTTCTTGGCAAAGGGAGGGGTTGGTTTATGTGGAACGAGCACCTGAGTAAATAAATGCGGAGGCAACCGTGCTTATGCTTATGGCCCATTTGCACGTAGAAGCGCGGATTCGCTCTCTCACTTAGAAAAAGTGAGAGAACAGTGTCATAGAGTTGTTTTAAATACTGCAATTTTGTTACATGCCCAGGCCATCCTTAAAAATACAGATATAATATAGATATAATACAGTAACAGCAAAAAAAAAAAAAAAAAAGGGTCGGTAGGTAGGTCTATTTTTTTTCCCCTCAAAATTCAATGTAAAAAAAAAGGATAATTTTGGTCATGGTGATTACGATCGTATGAATTTAAACAAATTTGCATATGGTGACGTCACTGACTGGGTCTTCAACCCATGCCTTCGGGCGCACCATTGCGAACCTCATTCTGATACAGGTTATAGACCACAAACAATTTGAAATCTTTGTCAAAAAAAAACATATTTATTGCATTAATTCCAGCTGCATTCATTTGGAAATAAAATAGGCAGAATCAAAAAAAAAAAGAAAAAAAAAGGAGCCACTAGATTTCAATGAAAGTGGATTTTCAGAGGGAAACAAATAAATTAAAATGACTAATCTCACCAGCGCCGCGCCGACCAATAAAACAGCGCGTTTGGCACCATTCGTTTACATTTGACCCATACTGTTACAAGCCCCCTTTCTGGTCTAGGGGCAGGAAAGGAGGGTAACAAAAAGTTGCAGGGAGAGAGTGAGAGATTTGACTCATAAACATCTGCTATTATTAACGGAAATCAGTGAGGTCAAATGGCTAGGCGCATTGTAGGAAACTATAGGCCGATTAAGTAGTCCTGACATATTATGGAATGGTCGATTTTCTTTTGTGCAATTTAGTACATTACGGTATGGGATGTGCTGTTTTATTGGTCAGCGCGGCGCTGGTGAGATTATTTCGCGGCGCGCTGACCATTGGCTGCCGCAAGCAAACACTTCTCCCTCTGTAACACACCGCCGTTTCGTCCCCCTTTCGGTGTGTTTGGCTTCCCACACTTATGTGTGTTTGTTTGTCAGAGCCTGCAGTTGCTGTGTGACGCGCGTTCGCGGTGGGCATATCATGACGAGCTGGACGCGCTCCGAGTAAAGGCCGTTAACATCGATTCCCTATTTGACCATTAAGAATTTCGAATAATGAGCGACTAAATGTAGGCTCATACAGACGTATTTCACAAGCAGCCGCGCCGCAGCCATCATCACCGAGCGCGAACCATTGACCGTGAATGAAACGAAGCGAACGCACAGGCCATAGTGTGACATGCGTAAACCAATGGTGTAAACATAATCATAATAGATGACGCCACGGGTTTTATTTAAAAGAAAGAACGTAGCCTACGCAATTTATATTCACAATACTTACTATAATAAATGTATATTATTTTATTGCATTTGTATTAGTTGTTTGAAGAGTAAAAAAAAATCGTAATGCAAGTTTACAACCGGCAGGTCGGTCGGACTAAAAGGAAAAAAATAATAATAATTGGGTCGGTCCTAATTTGACAGGGTCGGTTGGGTTACGGCAAACAAGAATATTTTTAAGGATGGCCCCAACATAGTTTAAAAGAATTCGGGTCTTCTCGGGTCCATTTGGAAAAGGCATATTTATTTTAAATTACCCGAGACCCGAGGCCACTAATACCGAACCCGACCCGTGTCCGAGACACATATTTAACACTATAAACATACTAGTCACAATTGGAATACATAGTAGTCAGAACTAGAGGTCTTCACGGGTCCACTTGGACCCGAAAACCCAAGGTCCGACCCAAACCCGAGCGGGTTCGGGTCCAAGTGGACCCGTGAAGACCTCTAGTTCTGACTACTATGTATTCCAATTGTGACTAGTATGTTTATATTAGATAGTTATTCTTTAGGTACTAGTACTTATTTTTTAGATACTAGTACCTTTTACTAGATACTAGTACTTATTCATTAGCTTCTAGTACTTATTCAATAGATACTAGTACCTATTTAATAGGCACATATTAGATGGTGACACTTAAGGTGTTAAATGTTAAAACGGCTTGCCATACAAGTTCGGCATCCCAAGTTTCAATCCCTCAGAAGCCTATGGAGGAGTGATCCGGCTCTCAGATTTCATCAAAAATATCTTAATTTGTGTTCGGAAGATGAACGAAAGTCTTACGGGGTTGAACAACATGAGGGTGAGTAATTACTGACAGAGTTTTCATTTGGGGGTGAACTATCCCTTAGCTCGCAATAGTGGCATCCCAGCCATGAAGATATCGTCTTTAAGATGTTTTTGCATCTTGATTTAAATAGATTCTCTGGGAAAATAACAAAGGGAGTTTAATAATGAACATAGCAAATCAAACTTTTTTTTGTGGGAAAATGGAAAACAAAATCCTATTTTTCATAACAGGACCCGGTCGTTTCAAACTGAGTTTGGCAGATTTTTGTAAAGTGCGTGCACATTAGCATTAGCACAGTTTCTGATCTATGCATCGGCCTGGAGCTGTCGGTCCCAGAGCCTGATGACATCAATCTAAAGGGAAAGAAAGACTCTTATAGTCTCTTATCGTTTCGGCATTAGGCACAATGGTCATATTATATTTCACTTTTGTCGGGAAGGGGAAATCTAAAGCGGATGTGCCAATTATAGGGGGAAAAAATGTCAGCGAACAGCACATTGCAGACGGGGGTAACAGGAAGTGCTTTCATCAGTGTGAGGTCACGGCTGGAATGCAGGAAGTTGGTTTGATGTGGCGTCTAATAAATCTTTACTATAGACCCTCAGCATTGTGGACTTCAGCCGTTGTTTGGGTTTCGGGGGTTTTCTTTCCCTGCATGTGTGCGATTTTTAGACCAGCTTCTGCATCGCATTAAACGCGACCTGTTATGCCTTTTTATAAAGTCATGATGTTGTTTTCAGGCTCTAGAACAGGTTTTCGTGCTTGAATGTTGATTATTTTCCTCATATTCTCCATTGTTGCGGCTCCTCTCTTCCCAGTCTGTCAGTAACGCTCTGTTTAGTTCCTGTCTCTATGAAGCCCCTCCTTCTGAAAAGCACACTGTGCTCTGATTGGTCGGCTGGATCAGTGTGTTGTGATTGGTCGAGCGCTTAGTGTGTTTGGGAAATGTCCCGCCCCTTACCATAACCACCAGTTTAACACAGTACTAACTAACTCAACCAGGCCCCGCCCCTTTATTCTGCGTATTATTATTATGAGGAATATTGTGACGTGTTCGTTCCCGGAAGAAACTCAAGACTACAATAGAGGTGTTTCAGGAGTTCAGAAACAGTGAGCTGTTCGTGCTCAAACAGCAACATACACACTAAAGAGAAATGAACATGGAAAGATGAATAATCGGACCCCTTAAAGGCTTTATTAATTGCATTAGTTGTGTGGAAGATTTTAGGCTGATAGATTCTCTGGCTTTGATTTTTCATTCTCATTTTATGGGGTTTTTGTAAGTCTGATCATCAGTTTTAATTGAAAGCATCACCTGAAAGACGTTCACTGATCGCTTGGTTGTGTATTTCTGCCTCAGGGGCCCCGGACCCCACAGCGGGGGCCAGCGTGGACGACGAGAACTGCTGGCATCTGGACGAGGAGCAGGTCCAGGAGCAGGTCAAGCTCTTCCTCTCCCAGGGTGGATACCACGGCTCGGGAAAACAGCTCAATCTCCTGTTTTCAAAGGTGGGGAAAAGCTCAACTTTAAAATGAGGACTTGCTTGTGATGATCTTCCCTTTTCCACATCAACGCATTAGCATTTTAAAGGGTTAGTTCACCCAAAAATGAAAATGATGTCATTAATGACTCTCCCTCATGTCGCTCCAAGCCCGTCAGACCTCCGTTCATCTCCGGAACACAGTTTAAGATATTTTAGATTTAGTCCGAGAGCTTTCTGTCCCTCCATTGAACATGTGTGTACGGTATACTGTCCTTGTCCAGAGAGGAAATAAAGACATCATCAAAGCGTGGATCCGTGCACCAGCGTGCGTCTCCCTCAGACTGTAAACGAAGCTCGGGCGCACCAGACACACACACGAACACACCAGACACACGTCAGCAGCGTCTTACGTCACACACACACACACACACACACACACACACACACACACCAGACACACGTCAGCAGCGTCTTACGTCACACACACACACACACACACACACACACACACACACACCAGACACACGTCAGCAGCGTCTTACGTCAGCGGCGGCACTGAACGCGGATCCACAACAGAACCAGAACACACGCACACACACACACACACACACACACACACACACACACACACACACACACACACACACACCAGACACACGTCAGCAGCGTCTTACGTCAGCGGCGGCACTGAACGCGGATCCACAACAGAACCAGAACACACACACACACACACACACACACACACCAGACACACGTCAGCAGCGTCTTACGTCAGCGGCGGCACTGAATGCGGATCCACAACAGAACCAGAATACACACACACACACACACACACACACACACACACACACACCAGACACACGTCAGCAGCGTCTTACGTCACACACACACACACACACACACACACACACCAGACACACGTCAGCAGCGTCTTACGTCAGCGGCGGCACTGAACGCGGATCCACAACAGAACCAGAACACACGCACACACACACACACACACACACACACACACACACACACACACACACACACACACACACACACACACACACACACACACACACACACACACCAGACACACGTCAGCAGCGTCTTACGTCAGCGGCGGCACTGAACGCGGATCCACAACAGAACCAGAACACACACACACACACACACACACACACACACCAGACACACGTCAGCAGCGTCTTACGTCAGCGGCGGCACTGAATGCGGATCCACAACAGAACCAGAATACACACACACACACACACACACACACACACACACACACACACACCAGACACACGTCAGCAGCGTCTTACGTCAGCGGCGGCACTGAACGCGGATCCACAACAGAACCGGAACACAATACAATGCTGAATAAAGTCCTAGTTTTTGTTATTTTTGGAGCAAAATGTATTTTCGATGCTTCAACACACTCTAACTAACCCACTGATGTCACATGGACTACTTTGATGATGTGTTTATCTCCTTTCTGGACAAGGACAGTATACCGTACACACATGTTCAATGGAGGGACAGAAAGCTCTCGGACTAAATCTAAAATATCTTAAACTGTGTTCCGGAGATGAACTGAGGTCTGACGGGCTTGGGACGACATGAGGGCGAGTCATTAATGACATAATCTTCATTTTTGGGTGAACTAACCCTATAAGTGATAAACTAGATTCAGCCTGCTATTATAAACCTACCCATTCTGTCCGGTTGATCTCTTACATTAAGCATGATGCAAAATATTGTTCTATTTGCAAGCAAAATACTGTAAAAAGCTACAAAATCACTGCCATTAGGGAAAAAAATCATATTGAGTGGAACTTTGAACCAATTAGATTTCACTGTGGGTGGAGCTACACTTGCTTTTTGTTGTTGTGTAAGTCTGGGGTCAGTTGAAAAAAAACCCTTTTTTAAGCAAAGATGCGTTAAATTGATCAAAAATGGCATTTATAATGTTTAAATGCTGTTCTTTTGAACTTTCCATTCATCAAATTTGTCACAGTTTCCTCAAATATGAAGGAGCTCGATTGTTTTCAACACTGATAATAATCATAAATGTTTCTTGAGCAGTAAATCATCATATTAGAGTGATTTATGAAGGATCATGTGACACTGAAGACTGGAGTAATGATGCTGAAAATTCACAGGAATAAATTACACTTTACTAGATATTCACATAGAAAACAGTTATTTGAAATTGTAATAATATTTTTAACTGTTTTTACTGTGTTTATGATTAAATAAATGCAGTTTTGGTGACTGCATCACAGTGGCTTTTTAGAACAAAAACGGATTAACAGTGAAATTGCAGAATGTCTGGTTTGGATGCAGTTTCAGCATTTTCCTCATTGTCGGCATGTGTTTAAATCTTCCGTGTGCGTTTGCACGTGTGCTTCAGGTACGGGAGATGCTGAAGATGCGGGACTCGAACGGCGCTCGCATGCTAACGCTGATCACAGAGCAGTTCATGGCCGACCCGCGGCTGGCTCTGTGGCGGCAGCAGGGAACCACCATGACCGACAAATACCGGCAGCTGTGGGACGAGTTAGGTGAGAACAACACGGTCTTCTGCTCTTTCTTCCATACAGACAGTGTTTAAAGTGCAGTACCATTAAAGTCCCCCAGTGGTGAAAATCCAGCGTTTAATGTTGTTTATATGGAGTTTTTAATATGCTTTAAGACAATCCGTGTGTAAGTTCATAAGTCGACAGCATTGCTGAGTATTTTCTGCTTAAAACTGCAGTGAACCAAAGACAGTCTCAAAAACACGGTTTGAAATCGCTGGTGTTTCTGACGTCACAAACGACCTTGTAACCAATCAGATCAACGTGTGATCGTCAACCAGTGGATCTCTGAGCTGAGTGAGTGAGTGGAGGCGGGGCTCATTTGCATATTCATAGAACCGCGTATACTAAATGAGGCAAGGGTGTCGAGTTACATTCAAGCTGTTTTAAGGCATGAAGAAATTGTTTTTCAAGGATACAACTTTTAAATATGTAATTTTGGTGATCAAAAGTGAGTTTTAAGGGATAAAAGGATTGACTACAAGGGAACTTTTAAGTCTTGATGTTGTTTTTGTGCTCTAGAACAGGTTTTCCTGCTTGAATGTTGATTATTTTCCTCACATTCTCCATTGTTGCGGCTCCTCTCTTCCCAGTCTGTCAGTAACGCTCTGTTTAGTTCCTGTCTCTATGAAGCCCCTCCTTCTGAAAAGCACACTGTGCTCTGATTGGTCGGCTGGATCAGTGTGTTATGATATCGAGCGCTTCGTGTGTTTGGGAAATGTCCCGCCCCTTACCATAACCGCCAGTTTAACACACTACTAACTAACTCAACCAGGCCCCGCCCCTTTATTCTGCGTATTAATTATTATAATGAGGAATATTGTGACGTGTTTGTTCCCGGAAGAAACTCAAGACTACAATAGAGGCGTTTCAGGAGTTCAGAAACACTGACACTGATATAGAGAAGAACTTTGCAGAGCTTTTTCATGCTCAAACAGCAACATTACACACTAAAGAAAGATGAAGATGGACAAAAGCAGAACAGGACTCCTTTAAGACTAGAATGCATGTCGGTCTGTGCGAGTCGGTTGTTGTTTCTCTCAGTCAGGCGTGTTTTTAGAGTCCGTCTTCCCTGCACTCAGCGTCTGTGCGGATCTCTGTTTAAAATCCACCTGCGTCTCTGAGGACGGCCATTTAGAGGAGACTGCAGATGCCAGATTGCATATTCGTAGCTTTTGCTCTTGATCAATATTGCATATTCTTTTCCCACTTAAAACCCTCTCGGGTGTTTCCGTCTAAAATCTACTGTGGTAAGCAAGCACACAAGCAGACCCGAGCACTAGAAACCGGCGGCGCACTTTAGCCCGTTTCCGAAGTGCTGCGTCCTGCTTCTATTGCTTCAATTACTGTAACTGGATCAAAACGCACGGAGCCAACAACAAATGTTGTTTTACTGCCATTCAATCCACCTAGCGTATTATATACAAGGAATATATCATGCTTTTTCCGCCTTTCCATCTCAATCTCCTGCTATCAGCACTATTGGAATGAAAGTGGTGGAAATTGGAAGGACGTGTAATCATTTTAATTGTGACTGGCTCGCCACGTCGCGCTAGCCTGCCAATTCTCAAATCCTGTGATGTTTCATCAATTTTGCCTTGGCACTGGGCGGATGTGGGCACAATCGCTGGCGTTCAGGACCCCGTGTGCCGAGCTCAAAGCAGAGCGGGAGATGAACACTAGCCCGATGCGAACCCGACGCTGCGCTCAAGCCACTCCGTGAGATGACTTACACCCGCTTCACACATGCTGCGTTTGCAGTGCGCAACTGATCCACGGCTGTGCCACAAACACATGCTCACTGTTTTTATTTCAAATCCAGAAGTTATGCAGCAACTTTTATTTAAAAAAAAAAAGTTTTGTCGGCATTGCGATTCTCTTTGTGCACATATACAAACTTGAATGGACGTATGCACATTTAAACACAATTTAAACAACCTAGGCCTATAATTCCATGCATTACTTAGCCTATATATATATATTAAGTTGAGTGGTCAAATATTTAACCATGTACTTATATTAAAATCGCAGCCGACTCTAATGCCTTTTCTTTTGCATTTTAATACAATAAATCTTGCATGTCACAAACTTGTTTTTCCACCTCCACGAATGAGACGAGTGTCGTTCATTATTATGTCCTTGTTGAGGTAAATTGTAGTTTTCCTTGCTAACCCTGGTCTTAAAGTATAAAAGATGACTGTGGAAAAAAAGTAGTATTTAATTAAATACATTTATGGTGAAATTACTACATTTTCAGGTCAATCTGTGTTCATTTTGACCACGAACCGTGCGCTGTCTCTGTAATTCAGCGTTTGCATTAGTGTAAACTACTACTACATCTACTGTTAAATATGGAAGCTTGTTTATTTAACATTTTAAAAGATAATTGCGACTTTATATCGTACAATTCTGACTTTATATCTCACAATTGTGACTATCACGCAATTCTGAAAGTCATAATTGTGTGAGATAAAAAGTCGCCATTACCTTTTTTATTTTTTATTCTGTGGCAGAAACAAGCTTAAAAGCATTTACACTACCATTTAAAAGTTTGTGGGTCAGCAGAAGGTTTTTTTTTGTTTTTGTTTTTAAAGAAATTAATACTTTTATTCATCAGGGACGCATTAAATTGATAAAGTGATTTATGTTACAAAAGATTCTATTTCAAGTAAATGCTGCTCTTTAGAACTTTCTATTAATCAAAGAATCCTGAAAAATACTATATATCACAGTTTCCACACACTGTTTTTAACACTGATAATAATCATAAATGTTTCTTGATCATCAGATCATCATATTAGAGTGATTTCTGAAGGATCGTGTGACACTGAAGACTGGAGTAATGATTCGGCTAATAAAAAAAATCAGCTTTGCTCACAGGAATAAATTACACTTTACTAGATATTCACATAGAAAACATTCTAATAATATTTCACAGTTTTTACTGTATTTTTGATGCAGCCTCATGTGCTTTCATATCTCCATGCGTTCAGGCAAGGTTTTTTCGAGGGCTGATGCTTTTGTTTCCGAGCTGACGGTGCGACTACAAGGGATTTGCGGGGTTGTGAGATTAGCGGGCGTTCGTGAGGCACATCTCTGTCTGGTGGAGGACGAGGAGAGGCTCCAGGAAGGGGACGAGAGGCCCTTTGTGTCACTAAAGGGAAGTTGGCTGTTTAACGAGTGGCCCCTGGATAGGGCCTCGCAACCAACACGAGTCCCACACACTTTAATGTTGCGTCCCAATGAATTAAGGGAAATGCAGTTTGCAATATTTATTGTGTATCCCAGATTATTCTGGTCTGGTGTACTGATATTTGGCTAAGAACAGGATGGGGGATTCTGACTGATAAGTGAAACACAGCAAGCACTGGACCTTCACTTTATATAACATTTATTTAGGATAAATTTGAAAACAGTGATACCCCAAGAATAGATGGGACGAAAACCGTTACATTAAATACAATTACCATAAAAATAGTCTGGTTGTTAATTTTATTATTATTATTTTGTTTGTATTATTAATAATATTATTATTTAATAGTAGTATTTATATAAAATTATATTGTAATATAATTTATAATAATAATAATTATTATTATTATTCTCCTGCAAAAAACTTTGCACCCATGTATAAAATTATATTATATTATTTGCTTAACATAAGTTTGTTTATATATGTATGTGTAGCTATATATATATATATATATATATATATATATATATCACACACACACATATATACATATATATATATATATATATATATATATATATATGTGTATATATGTGTGTGTGTGATATATTATATTATATTATATTATATTATATTATATTATATTATATTATATAATATTATATTATATTATATTATATTATATTATATTATATTATATTATATTATATTATATTATATTATATTATATTATATTATATTATATTATATTATATTATATTATATTATATTATAGTTTGAAGCTTGTGATGTTTGTTGGTCACCATGAAATCAAAATTGACAATTGAACATTTTTGTGTTGATTATAAATGATTTATCGGTGCAAATCATTATTGTTTTAAATTCATGTTACTCATTTCTCCTCTCTGATGATGTGGGCGGGGCCACCTGTCACTCACATGAGATCAGCCAATAGCAAACCACAACCATCCAATCAATTCCACACTGACACAATCAAGCCCCGCCCACATTTGTTCTTGTTTGAGAAGCGTTTCACTCGGATGCACGTCACAATAGGGAATAAACGACTAGCGCCACTTCCATTTGAAGCCGACTTTAACCCATAGACTTCTGTGTTCAGACTGCAGTTTATGAAGCGATCTCTGAACAGTTGTTCCAGGTGTGCTCCTCCCTTCAGAGAGCTGAAGAACTGGTGAAGGGACTCAGGTTCATTACAAAGAGGAGGAGAGCGAGATCTGAGGGTCTCTCTCTCTCTCTCTCTCTCTCAGATGAATCATTACGCCTGTCAGGCCCTCTAAGCCCTGGCGTAATTGGAGAGGCCTTCGTTATGAAGGCTCCCCCTCCTCTTCCTCCCTGACAGGCGCGATAATGCGAAGACCATTTCATTAAATCCCGGACACTTAATCTGACACCGGCGGTCAGGTAGTCTGAGGATGAGGAGCTGCCAGCGAGTGTGAGAGGAAGATTACAGCACAGATTTATACGCTCGCTCCTCCCAGCATCCTTCACTCTGTCTCTTCCTTCATCCGTCTTTCGCTGCGAGCGGGTCGCTTTTGTTGAGGGACAAAGGCTCGCTTGCATCAGGCAGGTCTCGGATCGCTTTATTCATTGTTTTAGCAATTATGTTTGGTGCCGCTAGTGGCAGTCGCCCCTTTTACCCGTAGAAAACCCCATACAGCTCGAGCGTTCACTGTGTTTATGCACTCAATACAGTCATTCACTCACCGATCACACTTCAGTAGTTGTGGAGGTGTGTGTGTGTGTGTGATACTAAGTGTTATAGAACAGGCCAGATATTAATGAACCAAGCGTCATCAATTCATGAAAATCAGATTTTCTGTAAAACTTAATTTCTAACCCAACTTCTCTCAAAGAGGCATTAAAGTCTCTGAGATTTATTATGTTATATTAAAGTATTATATTATATTATATTGACTAATGATGATAATAATAAATCATCAAATTACAATCAAATATAGGTGCAAAGGTCTTTGCTGGAATAATATATAAAACTAATTATAATATATATTATACATTTAATGTGTGTGTGTGTGTGTGTGTATGTATATATATATATATATATTTATGTATGCATGTATGTGTATATATTAGGGCTGTCAAACGATTAATCGCATCCAAAATAAAAGTTTGCGTTTACATAATATATGTGTGTGTACCGTGTAATTATTTTGTATATAAATGCACACATGTATATATTTAAGAAAAATATGTTATTTATATATAAAAAGTTTATATTTGTATAAAATATACATTATATATAGGCTACATTCAGTCTATATACAGTATATACATGCAAATATTTCTTAAATACACATGCATGTGTGGGTATTTAGGTATTAAAAATAACGATACACAGGTCACACACATATTATGTAAACACAAACTTTATTTTGGATACGATTAATCGTTTGACAGCCCTAATATACATATATATGTGTATGTGTGTGTGTGTGTGTGTGTGTGTGTGTGTGTATATATATATATATATATATATGAAAAAATAATAATAGTTTAGTAATAATAATAATGTGAATACTTTTTCATATATTATATTATGTTAATGATTTTTGCTGGGAATAATAATCAATTAGATGATATAATATAATTTCTCCTGATTAAATAAAGGTAAAAATAATATATAATAATAATCATTATATATTATCTTTTATTATATTGTTATTTTATATTGCATTGTTGTATTATATTTCATAATTTTAATGATTTGTTATTGATGTTATTATTATTGTGGTGCTGCTGTCGGCCCAGAAAACCCCATATTGCTGGAATGTGTGTTTCGTGTGTGTCTGAATGTGTGTGTCTGAGAGAGGGGAATCATGGGATGCTCTGGGCTCGAGACAGGCGCTGACAGCAGGGATGAGATTGGGAGTGAAAGCTCAAATTACGCCCGTGAAAGACCCGGTCAGAGCGAGAGGGAGGGACTCTGTCAGTCAGTGTGTGTGTGTGTGTGTGGGTGGAAGAATTTATTCGGCTAAGCTCAATATTGTTTTAATTAATCTGGGCACAGGGGCCTGTGTGCTGAAAGCGACTCCTCTTCATCTAGGTTACGTATGACGGAGAGGCTGGAAATTAGGCCACGACTTCTCTCAGCTGACAGAATTACACTAGCGAGCGCTAATCCTTCGCATTGTCCAAACACAAAGCCGTATGGCCAGCAAGTTCAAGACAATGGTGTGCTAAATAGCCAGCGGCGTCTTGATTAGCATGTAGCGTCATTATGAATTAGCCTACAGCTGCCGTAACCGTTTCAGTTTGCGGTTTACGAGCAATAATGGGCAGACGATGTGAAGATTGGTTCGCGCTGCTGGAGTTCTGCTTTGGTTTAGCCATAACATCCACTTTGAGGTGTTTTTATTGAGTCTTATTTGCAGTCTTGTTTTGTCTGTATTTACTGACTTATCACAGATTTATTCGCTCCTTTCTAGGGATGATGACCGTTTTTGACTCATTCTCGTTTCCATTTAATGGTTCTGGTTGGTTTATGTGTGTCATGGAAGCAAATTTCCCTTCACTCGAGATCTAAGAATGTTCTCTAACTAGTTATCAAATTATCAGCAACTGAAGATAGCCTAAAAAAAAAAATCTTGTAACATAAATATTATTGTAGTAGCATTTATTAGAATGGAACTCTGAATCAATGTGTATTGTTAACTCGACTCGTGAGTCATTTAAACGAACCGATTCAAAAGATTCATTCGCTCATGAATCAGAATATATGAGTTGTGTGGATGTTATTTGTTTGTTGTTGGGTTACATCCATAGATATCCATAATAAAGGCTAGATGTCTTACGGCGGAGTCTCTTTCGTCATCACCGGCGGCCATCTTGTCACAGGCAAGCTTTCTGGCGGGCTCTGTGGTGCCTGATGTAAGATGAGTGATCAGCACCAACACAAATACTCTTAT